>WEIU01016454.1:169935-204347 GCA_013389925.1 Aegithalos caudatus
AAATATATATATATATATGTATATAGGGTCATGCTCTTAATGGCTTTAAAAATGTAATCACATTTATCCTGTGAGCTCTTCATGTTGTCTCACTCGTTGTTTTCTACCACCACCTGTTCAGCTGCGTGCTGAGCACCTCTCCCTGAGCAGGTGAGCACTTCTGATATGGCTGGTGGCTGTCCATGGAGGGACTCCCCTTGTCTCATTCTCTCCCTGCTCTGCCCTCTGTGATGGGTTTTTACCTTCCTGATGAGAATCAAGCCCTCAGAGTGAACGCAGTGGGGCGGGTTGCAGGAAGAAAATGGCAAAGCTGGCAAGGAGAAGGTAACAGGATTTTCCATTGGCTCCATCTGCAAATTTCCACTGTCATAAAAAGAGTTGCAGCAGCACTAAAATTCATTGCATCTGCACCAACTCTGTGGAAGGAGGCTTTCTGTCTGTGGTGTGACAGGAAAGGCATGGCCTGGAGAAAATCAATGATGAGGCAATTGAGAGCAGTGAGCTGTTCCTACAAAGTGAAAACTTTTCAATCACCATTGTGGGCAGATCATAAGAATCTTTTCATTTACACTGTAGAAACTTGTTCAAGGCAGCAGCAGAGGTGTAATAATAGACTTTGCTTCTGGAACTGACAGCAGGGGATTGAGATAATCCTCAGGCAAATACTGGTCTCTGTGATTTCCCCTCTTACTTTATGAAGGGACCTATTTCTTTCCTTAAATCTGAGGCTTGTTTGAGCTTCCTGAAATCTTGAGCCCCTCAGTGAAAGAGCTGGATGGAACCAGGAGTTCAAGCACCTCCTGCCTAAAGCCTAAACCTACCCCATACCACTGGCAGTGACAGAGCTTATAGAAATGAGATTTTACAGGAAAAAAATCCACCTCCTCTTTGCCAGCCCCAGCTCCCTCAATGGCAGCAGTGCAGGCAGATCCATTGCTGTATTCTTGTCTACCCTGTTCTTCTCCTGCTGGAGGGAGACAGCAGTGCACTATAATGAACAGAAAATGTTAAATGCTTGAATAAAAGGTAAAATTCAGCTGTATTCAGTCTACCTTTTAAACATCATAAACCCCAAACCTGAATGTTTTTGTAAGGGATTCAGGTGTTTTCCAGAATCCTGCAGTAAAACTTGTCTCCTGCAAGACCAGTTCTAGTGAAATTAGAGGACCCTGAGTTCTTCAGCTCTGTTCTCTCTTCATCATCTTAAAGGTTTTTTACTCTGGAGAATCGGGAATAGATGATCTGGCACATAATTGTTTGGGAATGTAGGAAGATGGAAGACTGTCAGGTTACTCTGCTTGGAAGTCTGGGGACAGCCCAGAGCCTTCCAGGAGAGGTCAGCTGTGAAGGGTGTGCTCACTTGTATGGGGTTCTCTTGAGAAATTTAAAGTCTCTCCTGAGACCCTGATGATCTGCCTTCAGTTGTTCTTTCTGAATGCCTGCACTTTATTACCTCCTATGGAGCTCCCAGGGCTCCCAGTGAAATTTGTTCAAGTGTTTGCAATCACACCAACCCACCCTCCCAGCCCCATGAAGTCATGCTCAGAAACTGCAGGATGTCAAATGTTGTTGGCATTCCTTCATTGCCTCTGGAGCCCAGGATCCTCCTGCTAGCTCTGACCCAAGACCAGCCTTATTTATGACTTACAACTAGAGCAACGTATGTGGTTTTTATTAAGCCAAAGCCCAGGGGACCAGTTTTTAAATGAAGCAAAAAACTGCACAGGAGCCTGAGTTATTTCTGTAACATACCAGGCTCTCCAGAAAATCATAATGCAATTGATGCATTGCACAGTTTGTGCTATAGACTAATCATGTCAAGGTGGCTGAAATAGGCTCTTCATTCATTAATAGCCTTTTCTGTGTTGTCAAGGATCTAGCACATCCACTTTAGCTATAATAAGGATGAAATGCAGAGTTATTTTAAATGGAAACACTTTTATGTAATAAAAACCTTTTGGTAAAGTAAAAATTTTGAAGTGTTTATGTTCCAGATGAACTGCATGATTATTGCTACTGGTCTTGCTGTTTCAAGCTTTTTACTGACAGTGGTTGGGTACTCTTGCACGTATGGGGCTGCATTTTGCCTTATATCACTGGAGTGGACTTCTGGACAGTTAATGACAAAAAATTTACTGCAATGACACTGACATTTGTAAACTGACAGAAATGTTCTAAGTAACATCCAACATCATGTGGAGGTTTGAGGTTAAGCATCCATTTACTTTAATAGCTTTATTTACTTTGTTTAGCTCTTAGAAGCCATCGTTGATACTGGACCATTGCTTTTAATTGCCTCACTTAAAGAGCACATTTCAAAGTCTGCAATTGTTTATTGGGTTTATGATCATTAAAACATTGGTTGTACAACTCATATGAAGAAATTATTTCTTCTTTTTTTTTACACTTGAATTTTCAGCCTGGCAGGTAACCAGACATAACACTCAAGTGAGCTGTCTCATGGAAAACAGATTTTCATAGTCAGTATTCTTATGCAGGGCAGAGGCAGAGAATAGCTGCCGAGTCACTGGTATTTAATGTGAACTGGCAGGAGCACAGCTGGCCCTGACATGTGTCACAACACATAGACCCAGTACATACATGGAAGGCAGCTCTAGTGATTGTGGAGGCCCAGCACTGAAACAGGCTTTGGCTTCTTTATGCTCTGTCTGTGCATCTGTTCTTGGCATGAAGGTGTGTTTAATTCCCTACAGAGAGGACAAGGATCCTTTTATGAACATATTTTCACTCACTGCCCTGGGACATAGTCGCCACTTTCAGGATAATTTGGGTCTTTTTTCAGCAAAATCTATTCTCATACAAACCTGTATATAAACTGCCTTCATCTAGATAGACAACCTGTAACCACTTACTCTGCCTAAAGAAGAATAAGTTCCTTTAAATAGAAACTGTGTTTACATCTTGGATAACCTCCACGCTTAAAAATTCCTACAAAATATGAGGTGATTCAAACTTTTTCATTTACATGAAATAATGCAAATAGAAAGTTCTTGATATTCAGTGTCAGGCATAAAATGCATTCAAGCTGCCAGCTGTGCACCTGCATCCACAGGGGACACCTGTGCATTGCACAGCCACTGAAATATGTCACTCCAGCTTTCTGTGGAAATTTTTCCCCTTCTTGTTACATGGAAATTCTGTTTGCATCTGTAACTTTGTGATTGTTCTCATTTGAGTCCCTGTTCTCATGACTTACAACCATTTATTTGGGTAATTTAGCAGTAATTATGCGATAAAATCTTGTGCTGTAAGTCCCACAGGTTGGGACAAGGGCGCGTTGACTTGGGAGACAATTACCCTGAACTTGTAAACAAAAACCTGCCAAACACCAGCAGCAGGTCCTTGGCAAGCAGAATGGAGTATGGAGAACCACAAGGATGCAATTTATCCATGACTTGTCTTCACCCTCAAAAGTGGGGGAAATTAGCCTTCAATAGAACCACCATGAAGGTGAAGTTTGTTCCATATTTGACCTCTTCTGGGCAGTCAGGAAACAGGAGGTGTGGTATGAAATCCTCCAATAAATTCATCTTCACTGGCATAATGCTTCCCTACTCTTGCATTTCTCGTCCCCTTTGCAGCCTGCTTGTTTTCATGTATGCAAAAGAGAAGCATTTATGATATGAGCATGAAATGCAAAACTTCATCAAAGCTCATGCACTCTGTTGCATTAGTACCTCAGACCACTAAACATTTAACAAATAACACTGTGACACTGTCTTTTATCCTTTTGGTTAGACATTATTATTAGAAAGTAAGTTGTGGTAAAAAGTCTCCAATTTTTTGATGGACCAAGATTTATAAAGTAATTTAGAGAGGTAAAGAACTGTATACATTCTGTTATTATTCATGACTAATCAACCGAAAAATTAACATAAAGAATGGCAGTCCTCTTACTTGCACTTTTGATGTTAAATGAAGGGAGACCAATAATACATAATGAATGAAGATAAAGCCAAATGAATTTCTGAATTTTGTTTGTAGATGAGTACATACATCAAACGGCCATCTGCCCATAGAGAAAGGATTAGAGGTCTGCTACCACTTTCATTCACAGCTGACAAAAGAAGGGAAATACAGTATTTCTCTTCTGTTGTCTCAGTACAAATCTGTTGAAGATATAAGTGTGATACTTCTTG
Organism: Aegithalos caudatus; assembly: GCA_013389925.1. NCBI lineage: Eukaryota > Metazoa > Chordata > Aves > Passeriformes > Aegithalidae > Aegithalos > Aegithalos caudatus. The sequence goes on from WEIU01016454.1 coordinate 174,096, forward strand.
CGACTCAACTTTAAAAGGCCATAAAAAGTTAGAAACTGAGGATACCAAGTGCCATTTCAAGAGCCGTAGTGGACCTCATGAACTTTCACAGGCCAGACTGAAATGTCTGATTCACTGATCAGGGCAGATGTAATACTGACTCTGGAATTAAAAGTCAGCTTTTCTAGAGAGTTTTAGGAAAAGAGAAACAGAAGACAAATAATGAAATGAAATAAAAATACAACCATATGCTACAGATTTTGGCAACTCACATCCAAAATGATTTGGAATGGAGGAAGCCTTGTGTGTACATTATCACTGAATCTTTTGGTACATCTCAGCAAAGACCATATGCTGTATCACAGCTTAGGAAAGTTTTTATAGGTCAAGTTGTTAAATACTAATTTAGTTCATAGGCTGCAGTTTTGAACATTAACCTCTGCAGAGTGCTTCAATCTCATTAAAAACTAAAAGCCCTTGTTTCTAGCAGATAACAGAGAGGGAAAACATTTAGTCTGTTATGCAATGTTCCTTCTTCACCTCAGATAAATTCTCGGCCAGCAAGAACTGGTGTATTTGGCAAAGTATACCCTGAATGTTCATGCAACACCATGTACACTTGTGGTAAAACAAAAGTGAGGAAAGGCTGTCCATGATACAAAACACTGCAAACAGAATTTTGGAATTTTTTATAATAACAAGCGGCACAAATCTGGTTTTCTTCACACAGTTTTCCTTGCAGGTTTTTATGTTGTATATTTAGATTATATGCTAAATTGCAGCCCACTGTGGATGTTGTACACTGTGTAGTGAGTAACACATGTCACCTGCAGCCTTCAGATCTGGAGAAGGATTCAGGTCCTTTCTGAATCCTGCCAAACACTATCAGCAAGTAAAGAGTGTTTTTATCTTCACCACTGATGGCATTGCCACAGCAGGGTTGATAGGTGACTGGTTCAGCTGCTGCTGAAGGAACAGCCTGCACATTGTGTCTGAGTGAGGAAGGTGTCTCACTTATTTTGGAAAGGCTATAATCTCAATCTCTCTCTTCAGTGCACAGGGTTACACTTTCCTAATGTTCGTTCACTGAAATTTTGTGTTTTTTTAAGATATAGAAGATGGCAGAAGTATGAGTATAATTATTTTCTGAGTAAAGACATTCTGGACTTTATGATCTATCCAACATGGTTAACATGACAGATACCTAGAAAATGCCTATAAATTGAGAGTTCTTTTCTAGTATTTTAATATGAAGCACTAAATGTACTGCTTCATATGAAAAAATGGCTTTATTGATTGTATTTGCATGCTTTGTTAGAAATAGAAAGATGTATATAGGTGTGTTTTCTTCTAAAATCCCACAGCTGCATAGACAGTGTCTCCTAAATGTGTTTGTAGATGATCCCTATTTTTAATGTTAAGCAACTGTTTAATTTATATTAGGAAAAATAATTATTCATGACTGTTATTATTATTGACTGGGATCACATTGTAGTAAAAATTGAGAACCCTTTTCTTTTATTACCTGAAATAATGCCCAGTACTGAGGTTGCTGATCCTTCCCTTACAATTGATTTGAGATCCTCTTCCCTAAATCTTAGGATACTGATCAGTACTGTTTGAAACTTCCTTTCAGAATTAGTGGAAGATTAATTTATTTTTTTTTTTTAAATTTAGTTATAATTCTACCCTTTTCCATCCAGGTGTTTATATACATTTTCTTCACTTCTGTGGGAAAAAATAATTTCTAAATAGCAACAGACTTACGAGAAATGAACTTCTTTGTACATTAAGAACTATCTCTACATCCTTTCACTTGTATGTGAGTATGTGTGTGTGTATATAGATGCACATATTTATACATATATATGTACATATACACATACAGTTAGTGAGTTTGGGTCCTTCATTGCTTTTGGGCAGCTGCAAATGTAAATGTCCAGCTTTTTAATTTCCCATTTTGATTCTGAGGCTTTTTCTGTCTGATAACAGGAGATTGCACAGAGAAAAAGCATCTGACAATGTGCAAATAAAATACCTGTCCCTTTGTCAGACAGGTTTACAGCCACATAAAAACACACAAAAGGAGGGAAAACAACTGCTCAGATGCAGAGCAGACATAAATCTTATTTCAATAAAGCTGAAAAGTATTAACTGACTCCTGGAGTAAGGGGAGAGAGGGAGAACATAATGTTTTGAGGTGTCCTGTGCTGGAGCTGGGAGCACATCGCTCACGTTTAATTTCCAGCGATCAGACACAGTTATGGGAAAGGCACTTGGGTTTGGCATCTTTCCCTGTGCTTAACAGGCACTGAAGGTGACATCCAGGGGGATCCCAGCTGGAATTCTGAGTGTCTAACCACTTACACTGGCACAGAGCAGGATGTTTATATTTTTAAGCTCTAAAGCTCTACACAAATAGGCCGAAGATTTAGCGAGGACACAATAATTGCTTTTCTTTCAACAGCAGGTGACATATTTCCCACTGAGAAAAATATAAGCCTGCTGCTTTTAGTCATAACATGAGCAACAGGAAGAATATAGATGAGGAGGTGGGAAATGTCACCAGTTGTGTCTTGGAAAAGATGTTTGCAGGCATGAGCGAGGCTCTAAGTGCACAAAATTAAAACATTAAATGACAGGTCTGTGTTTATTATTCATTATCCACAAGTCCCATAATTATATCATTTAATAATAATAATTACCTGAAAGCTTTCGTTTTCAGAGGATGGTGGGAGCTCTTTCTTGTTCCTTTTCCTTGCTGTGTGTAGCACACCTTGACTGAGCAGGGAGCATTTTGTGTGCAGGCGGTGTGAGGACAGAGAGCAGCTCCACAGGCTGGTCCAGGGAGAGAGTGGGCACAGAAAGGGCTTTGATGCTGCTCTTCATGTTTAGCAATGCAAGCACATACTGATCTATCCTCTTATCATTTTAGTTAACAGCAATAACACTACACCTCTGTTACTGAATATCTGGTATTGATATCACACTGCGTCCCTTTCCCTGTTGTTTGCATTTCCTAAACTTGGAGTTCATGCTCAAATTCAAGTCTTCCCTGCAGCCTTGTTAGACTGAGGCTTTCCTCTGACCTTGGGTGGCCAAGGCATGAACAGCAGCAGAGCTGGGCTCCACATCTGACTGCCTCTCTGGGAGCTAATACGTAGTGATGGAAAGAATGATGTAAACTGGTGGTAGAAATGGTGAAATCTGGTGTCCATGGAATTGCACTGCTATCCACTAGAAAGCTTTCCCAAGGCTTTAGGGGCATACAAATAACCATTGTGAAACTAATTAGTGCTCCCATATAGATTATAGGTTAGTGAATACATCTGAGTTTGTGGTCAGGTTCAAGAATTTCCTCTTGATGGATATTAGTATGTGTCTCATGTCTTTTTCAGATAAAGCAGAGCATATCAGTGCCATAAATTAAAAATTAGATGTGGAGGAAATCTTCAGATCTCCCAAGAGAATAGTACTTCTTCACATTATCCCAACTCCAGGCTACATTCATGATGTACTCTATCAGCTAAGAATTGAATGCTGCCTTTTTTAAAACAAAGGTTTTCCCTATGTAGCACTAATCATGGCTAAATTCATAATTATTGACTTGTGGAAAGCAGAAAACTCTGCCACGATTTATAACATAGTATTGGATTTGAAAGCAGAGCTCTAATCAGGAACATTTTAGGAAACAAATAATCTGAAGGTCTTTTTCATCAAAATTTAAAAGATAAAAGAATTTAATATGGCTTGAGACTTATCAGTTGATACATATTAGCACAGGCAATGCAATCTGCCAAAGCAGCAAAAACCCACTTGTTCCTGAGGTGTCTTTGGAGCTGATTGCATGACTGCCTTATGGAAAGGGCCTCTCCAGTTTTTAAGGCTGTGAGATGAAGTCACAGGATCTGAACTAAATAAACACTTTTTGAATTAGCTGTTTTTGTACGTGTGTGTGTGTGTGTGTGTATAATGCACAACCAGTCCTGGCATGTTTTTTGGATGTCAGGTTAGGATGTAATCAGGCTCAGGACTGGAAGCACTGAGGATGTCTTGTTTTCCCCCATGGTCCTGCCAGGGTGACTCAGAATGGGTCTTCTTCAGTGACTCAGTTTCCCCTGGTATGTGGATCAGTCCAATAATCTCTGTGAACTTCTTAACTTTTTTGGCATTGCAGGAGAGCCTGAAAAGTTTTGCAGTCTGAAACAGCAGACTCGTTTGCCTTGTCTTAATCCTCCTGTGCACCATATTTACTTTGTGGCTAGACAGATACTCTCATATTCAGCATGTCCTTCTGGCCCCAGGCATCTGATGCATGAATGCAAAGTAATTATAAGGGGGAATTCTGCTATCCACATAAGTGATTTTGTCTTTCAAATATGTACAGAGGAAATTTTTCTTCACCTTATTCAGTATGAATGCAAGGAAAGGAATTTATATGCTGGGTCTCCTTGCCCTCCTCCTCACAGAAAAAGAAAAGCAAAGCGGCTGGATACACAGGAAGGAATGGGGAGATGGTTTTTAAAATTTAGCAAAAGTCTACAGGCATTTCAGAAATCTTCAAGGAAGCAGAACGAGCACACTCCCATTAATATCTCATTATGTGCTTATCTACTTCTCTAGCTGTTTAAATGCTTCATCTAACACTGTGTTGTTTTTGTTCCTTTGTGATTTGCACTTCTCCTTTCAACAACTGGAGTGACACAGGCAAAAGTGGCTGGACTGAAAGACGCAGGCTGTATTAAGCCCTGAGATTTGTTTGGTTAAGTAAAGACTGCAGGGTTAGGCATTGTCTGAAATCCTGTCCTGAGCATTGTCATCAGGAGAGGCTACAGCAGGAGAACTGATTGGGATGCAAGGTTTAGGGCACATCCCAGGTGCATGGAGACCTTTTCTTTTGAGGCTCTATCCCTGAAAAACCTTTGGGTGGAACAATTTTCTTTTAAAAGACTCAGTTACAAAGGAAGTTACTTGGAAGAAAGGGAGGTGAGACAAGAGAAATGGCTCTGCTCACCTGCAAAACTTTTGAGAGCTTCCCTACAAGTCTTGAATCATGAAGTGTTAATGCACCTTCCTGCCATGAGCTCTTGCACTGCTGTCATAGTGTGCCACTGTTTCCACATCCAAGCAGTGACTGTGGGACTCTTGTTTGTGACAAAATTTCCACTGAGTCCCATACAAACAAGGGATATTGCTGTTGAGTAGTGAGGTGTTTGGTCTAAACTGAAAAAAGTTGGAAAGGAAGAGAGGAGGAAGGTTGTTCAGTGTAAGGCCTTTTTCTTCACAAGAGAAATGCAGAAGTGCCCATGATATGCATTTATATAGAAGTAATTCAAAAGCTTTGTACTCACTAGCTTGCTTTCCTTCTTAAGGCTTTTGTAGATGACTTTTGAAAAGTCCCGTTACTTCTGTTACTCAAACTTATGAAAAGAAGCAAATTAACTCATTACATTATGTGGACATTCAAAAGAAGAGTTAAATGGACCATACAACTTTCCCTTAAAACATTAATTTTCTTGTGTTGTCTTTCATTTCCTTCATAATAAAATGTTCACAATAGCCACCGGGTATTACTGTATGAAAGATAAATTAGATCATTCCTATTAGATGTAAATCCTTTCCTAGACTTGTCATCAGGACATGATTATTGTAAATTTCTCTATACATGTGAAATGTCAATCCCCGAACACATTTCCTGTTGGAAAACAAGAGATTTTCAGAGTCTTTTCATTTAGATATTGTCAAGTTGATGGCTATGGAAATGCTTTTTAAATGAATGATTAAGGGCTGTATCTAAAGTTTGGAAATTGGTTTTTCTCCCCTGAATAAGTTTAATTCTGCAGCATCAATGAGACCTGCAGATGCTCAGCACTTCTCACAGCAAAGCCACACAATATTACACAGGCACGGCTTGGTGGGGGCAGCAGCTCAGTTTTATGACTCTCTTGATATCTGTAACACCTGAAAACCACATTTACCTGATGGGCCTCTCTTTATGTGAGGAGTGACACATGAGAAATTCCTACCACTGTGACTTCTGACAGGAGCTGGGCATCTGGGAGACCTGCCCTGCCTGAGCTGTGGAGCAGGGCAGAGCCTTCAACACTAATCATCCCTTGCAAAAGTAGTAGCTGTGAAGGTCATGTTGGTGTAGATGATGCAGATTTGAAAGGGAGAGAAGCACTTTCTGGGCTGGAACCTCTCTTAACTTTTAGTTTCTTGAAGCTGTTGTTTGGGGTTTTTTTTCTCCTGTGATTTAATGTAAGCTCAGTATTTCTGATCTAGATTATGCATGCAAATATCCCAAGGCTTATGGAAATGAATCTACATCATTAGCTCTTGTGAAAATCATACAATAAACTGTCTGTGAGTCATGCATGGAGCACCTACACAGTTCAGATGCAGAATTTCAACCCTTCTGTTGTACATCAATTACTGCCACTAGTTTTGAATACTCAAAAACATGAGATGCTTAACAAATGCTAGGTAATAGCAAGAGGCCACTACATTCCAGAGTGTTTATGTACAATAATTACTATTCCCAAATGACACTTCTTTAAACCAGCGTTTGAAAATATTTTGGCCCAATTAATCTAAAAATCATCCATTAACAGTAGAGAGTAAAACCCGATTATTTCCTGCATCTTGTCTGTGTTCATTTTGGACTGACATGGCCTCAGTTGATTCCCTCAAGGTCAGCATGATTCCAGCTGAAGCTGACCCACAACACCCTTACATACTGGAAATGGGATGTCCCCTTCATGTGAAAAAAAAATGCTTTTAGGTGCAGGATTGATACGTGGTAGGTTTTTTAATTTGTCCTCTCAGGCTCAGAACAATGAGAGCCAAGGCTTCTGCAGGAAATTGTGTTACTGCCTCTGCTTCCCAAGAGAGAAACACTGTCTAAACATCACAAAGCTGGCAGTAGAGCAGCGGGTAGACTAACAGGACTCATTGCTTGTTGCCATAGATTTTCCAGTTGATAATGACAAAGGCCTTTAAAATGTAATTCAGTTAAATATCACAAAGAACTTTTCCAGTAAGCTTCAGTTAACGACAAAATTATATTACTAGAAATATAAAGATTTATTCTTATATTTCCACTTTTAATTCCTTTAAGTTCCCCGTGGATTAAAGATTCATGTGTAAGAAACATGGACAGCTAAGTATATCACTTGGTATAGCACACATAAAATTAAAGGCATTTTAAAGTTATTTTTGAATGCTAACTGGCAAGATGGTGTATAAAACAAAAAGCCATCATGTAATCTGAATTGTCTCTATATATCCTGCATAGCAGCCGACAATGAATATTTATCTAAGCAAATATTTTCCAGTCTTTCATGCTACAGTTTGTGTTTGTTTCAGTCTGATTTGAATAAACAGAATGCTCTGCAATAACTGTAACTAATATCTTTAGGCACATAACACTTGAGATGGAGCTGCAATTGAGTGCAGCAATATTCAACTGCAGAAAAATTATTAGCATTAACCAGGAGCTAAATTACAGCTCTGATTTCACTGGCATTGCATTGTACCTGTGAATTTTATAATGCTGAATGAAATTAAATGTTCACTTTAATTTTTATGAAAAGGAAATAGATTCTTGTTAAATTGAGCAGCATCATTATGTTTGTTTAGCATCTACTGTATGTGGCACACTGGAGTCACAAGTATTCAGGAGACAAAGCATTAGTGGTGCATCAGATCACTTATAAAAGCACAAGATAATAATGATTATTAATCCTGTAGTATAATGATTTGAAGAGGGAGTTTTTCTTTGCAACATTTGTTAAGGGGAAAAACCTGCCAATTCCTATTTTATTATTTTTATGTTTTATTATTTTTGGGCTTAGTTACTCCTACACACTAAACTTAAAAATTGGCATCCAAATTCACCCCAGGAAATGCACCCCAGGAGCTCTCCTGGTGCTGTGGGGCATCTCCCACTTAGCCTGTGGGTCTTTTAATTTTGCCAGTGCAAATTGCACCATCCCAGACTGGTACCTACAGCTGTGAATTTTTATAGCATTGGTGGGGATGACAGGGTTGGAGCTGCAGCCCAACAAGAAATTGCCCTTGCAGTGCTTTTGTGCTTTCTGTTCCACACAGATTTTACTGGGAATTAGTGTCTGTAACTAAAGGCACTGCTTTGGCTTAGGTATTTAACAGGCCTACACAACATAAGTGAATGCCTGTATGCTGTTTGCTGACACAAATGTTCCAGTTCTTATTTCCTTTCTGGGACTTCACTGAACTCTGCTTATAGCTTACCATTACAGTGAAACATTTTCCTTCCACTAAATCCACTTTCACTAAATCCCACTAAATACACTAAAAGTTTAGCTCCAGCCAGGATCACATGCTGCTGTCTAGCCTACACACCACTTAGGAAATGCCAAACTTTTTCTGATTAATCCCCTGGCCCAGAAAGTCAGGTTCCATCATGCTGCCTGCCTGTGCTCCATGGGGACTGTGGGCTCCTCATGACAAATCTGCTTTGCAGAACAGTCCCCCTTCTTCTCATATGGAACTCAATAGTTACTTACAAGGAAATACATTAAATGTTGCAGAGGTTGTTTTTGTTGGTTTTTTTTTTTTTTTTTTTTTTTTTTTTTGTTTGGTTTTTTTTTTTGTTTTTTTTTTTTCCTACCTTCAAATACCTATGAGCAAGGCCAGTCCTGTTGCATTAATGAATGCTTTTATTTTCTTGGCTATCCTGTGGAAATTAGTCTGCAAGCTGGACTTTAAGGGTTGAAGAAAAAGTGTGATTTGGGCAACAGTTTACAACTGATCCATGCCTTAGACTCAGTTGTATCCTACAATCAGTCAACATCCAAAGCTGAACCTGACACAAGTCCTGGTAGTGACAATAAATGTGTTTCAGGCAAACCATGAGTTGACAAAGCTCCCTATGAGCATAGCTCTTGCTTTGTTTGTAATAAACTACCAAAATGCAGAGGTATATTTTTGTGTTAGCTTCAGAATTATTTCTTTTTTCTCTGTGCACAGAGTAAAAAATGAACAGGGGATGTTTAAGAGCATATTTATTTGTATGTTCTGTCATTTTTTTGTGTGTTTGTGTTTATGTACCAGATGAGATGGATGTATGTAAGCAGTCCCACTAAATTCAGCATATGAGGAAGGGGTGGAGTGCTAGAAGCAGCTTCTGAGATTTTCTGAGCAATGCTACATTATTAACTCGGAGACAATATTTTCTTGACTATAGATATGCACAGGCAAGAGATTGCAAACAGAGCTGTCAACATAGAGATTAATTTTCAAAATGTGCTATAACCAGTTCCCTCCTCTGTATGAAAAGGTTTTTGGTTAGAGCAGAGCATGGTGGCAGGTGGACAAAAGAGGGGTGGTTGGAGAAAGAAAGTGAAATCTGTCTGGAAAATGGTCCCAGCCTGTGGTACCATACATCATCTGTTCATCTCCAGATTCCCTACTTTCCATCCATACAAACCATAAAGTGTTGGTAATTTGGGTTTTGCTAAACCCCAAGTTACACTTGTCCTTAGAGTGGGGGTCTTAATCCAGAGATCCTCAGAACTTTTCCTCACCTTATTTTGTCCACTGATGCTTGGACATATTTTAGCATCATCAGATTGATGTGCCTGTAACATTGTGTTGGATTTTCAACTTTACATTGAGATGTTTGATATATGGGAATGGGGCCTACAAGAAAGACAGAGATGGACTTCTTACAAGAGCATGGAGTGACAGGACAAGGGGGAGTGGATTCAAACTGGGAGAGGGCTGAGATGTGGTATTGGGACGCCCTGGCACAGGTTGTCCAGGGAAGCTGTGGCTGTTCCATCCCTGGAAGTGCTCAAGGCCAGGTTGGATGGAACTTGGAGAAACCTGGTCTAATAAAAAGTGCCCTGTCCATGGCAGGGGAGTTAGAACTTGATTGTCTTCAAGGTGCTCTCCAAACCAGGCCATCCTATGATTATATATAGTGTATACTTTAGTATACTTTATATATATAGTGTATATATATACTTTATATATATACATATAGTATACTTTATAATTTTTGCTATTGACTTACAATGATTGAATGAATGAGCATCTACTGTTTGTTTGTTTGTTTGTTTATCAGGTTGTTTTTAGTAGAAATGAAACCATATGCAGATAGGATTGACTTATGTGTATGCACATTGTTCCTCATCAGAAGCTGCCAGAATAAATGGGAGGTCAAGAGATAACAAATTACAGAAAATGGTAGAGGAAACTTTATGTCCTGGGGTATTTGTTGTTAGATAGAAGACAGTGGTTATTCCAAGAAAGTTCAAAAGTCTGGTGCATTCTGAGAATGAAGCATCTTTATCTCTGCATCCCAAATGTCCCTAATAACCTTAGAATTCCATTTCCCCAACTCTGCAATAGATCCTATGAATGTTTTTCTATCCTTGTTGTAACTCCTTGTCTTCTTTAGACAGTGGGAGTCACATGCAAGTGCCATATGTCTACATAAGTCAAATGCCTCCCACCAGCAGTCCTTCCGTGTGTTGTGGTTGATTTATATTCATAAAATTCAAGAAATGATTCAGAAATTGTAATTACTTGGTAATGTCAGAAATTGATTAATTAAATGCACCAGTGTTTACTCTGCAGTTTTAAGGCTGCTAACATTTCTGGGCATTTTCTTACATCATCAGAGTGTTTGCTGGGTGAAGTTTATTAATGTAAATTGGATTTGACATAAACAAGACTACAGCTAATTATTTCATGTAAATATACACACTGTGTAGCAGCAAACTCATAAAATCTGCACATCTTCTTGCACTATTTTTATATTTTTTAACTCTGGATGTCTGTTTTAGATAAATAGCAAATTTCTGTTGCCTTAAATTACACTGTCACCTTTTCATTGGTGGAATTGCTAGGCTGTAAACATTTGTGTCTCTCTGACACCTCCTTAACCTACACATGGTCATCAATAACTTCCAGCAACCAGGAACTTTTACAGGTACCATTATGCTAAGCTTCACTTTCTCTGTTTGTTTTATATTTCACTTTACTGAGAGATTTTATACTCAGTGAGAACAAGAACTTTCCAAAACCTGCAGTAAAAGGGAGAACAGCCCAAAACCTGCCCAGGAGACACAGCCAGGGTGCTCTGGCACAAACTGCTTGTCCATATTCATTCCTCTTCCTTGCCAAAAGGCAAAATTTTCCCATTTCCTGCTGAAATCTTTGGCTGGCCCAGTGGTCTTGTTGACTTTTTTGGTAGGTTAGAAGCTCTAAGGGTTCTTCATGGTCTCCTTTCTCTGGGACAAACACTGGTGAGTGCAGCCCACACTCTGTACCATCACCTGCTGCAGTTCCTGCTCCCTGTCATTCAGGGTCAGACCCTACCCAGACACTTAAACCTCGGGATAGGTGGGTATCCATGGAGATTTGGCCTTTATGGAGACTGCTTTGGCTCCCTATCCAAATTAAGATATCCACGTGTCGATGGTGTAGGGATGTATTGCTCAAAGACTCTGTTCATGGGTATTAAAAGCTCTACAACTTAGAGGATCAAATGCAAACTTTCCTATGATACTTGGTAATGTCAAAAAAAAATTTAATCAATAGATTAATTAGATTAATTAATTGTTTAATTAATTAATTAACAAGCTTTTTTCTATTTCAAGATGACTAGTAAATTCCAGGTAATGCTTTGTATTTGTTTTTACTGATTTATACTTCTGGGGAAGAAAATCAGCTAAAAGAAGCATTGATTTGCCTGCTGGACAAAATGTCCAGTTTCCTTTTCTTCTACAGCTAAATTAAATAATTTGTTCAATATTTAGCAGAAATAATAATAATAAAAAAAAATTACATAGCCTCTATTTGCATAGGAAAAAAAATGGGGTTTTTGCAGCTACCCAAACCAGCTGAGCACCTGGAAATCTGACTGGTAGTGATGGTGGTGGTTCCTACCAAATCTATTCCTTACCTCCCAGCTTATGGTCTACTGTTCTATTAAGCCAGGGAAGAGCTCTTACAGATTTGTTCCTAGAAAATGTCTTTCTGGAAAATAAAAGGTTTTATAAGCTGATGGAAGACAGCATAAAACTTCAGCATTGTCTCTCCCTGTTCTCTTTCCTGTGGGGAAAGAACACCACCAGTGTCAGTGAGCAGCAGGGTACCCGTGCTGTTATTCCAGAGACTGAACTCCTTTAGGGACAAGCTGGCAAACCCCAAATGCAGCAGGGCTCTGTGTGCCAGCTGCAGATCTGGATAGCATTCCTCTGAGAACTGTCCCTGCATCCCCATCCTCAGAGAGCACAGGCTGCAGAATCTGTCTATCAGTTAATGAGCTGCTGCTATTTCAGGCTTTACAAAACTGCTGCTGTCTGTGGATGGTGCTGGTTAATAGGGTGCAAAGCGGAAGGCAAGCAGCAGCAGCAGGAAAATCCAGCTGATTTTTATGAAAACAACTGGCTTCAGATGAATTGGTAAATCAGTTGTAATCACTGCAGCTGAGATGTAATATTAACTGTTCACTGAGGCTTACGTGATTTTGAACAATTAAGAAATTTGCTCAACATATTTATTAAAACAATCATTACTGCTTTTTCCATAGTGGTGTAATGTGCACGAAGGCTCTTGCCAGCCTCCTGCTCCATTGCAGAGGTTCTCAATGTACACTTTCATGCCAGTTGTTAATAAACCCAACAATTAAAATAACAAGTTGAAATCATATAGGAAAATAATAAATCAGCAATAGTGGCAGTTTTAAAAGATACTCTTTTCTGTAATCCACATGGCTTAGCTTTCATTGTTATTTAGGACCAAAAGTGAGTAGTCTAGCCAGGTGTGGTCTTGAAAAGAGTGAAAAAATACCAATCCTAAAGGGTTTTATTTTTTTATATATCAGATTTTATTTTTTTTTAGTGTGCAACAGAAATCTAACTCAATTCTCATTTATATTGCTTTTGGATACAAAAAACATTGTCTAGACAAGAATACATATATATAAATATATATGTGTGTCCTCTTAGGCTCCTGGAAAAAAAGTCTATTTTCTATCAAAGGTTTATGCAGCAGGATGAAAACAAAAAATAATATTTTACAAAAGTTATAATATTCTCTGAAGTCACTCTCCCACGATTTAAAGCTTTACCCCAGGGCACTCTTCCAAGATCCTTCAAAAATGACTTGTGTCTCCACACTCAGTGTAACAGCTTAGATGTCCCCCTTGTTGCTTTGCTAACATCATTTCCTAATTGCAACAGTCTGCTGTTTGGCTGCAGACAGCTTTGTTGTTGTTTGATTTCTAATAACCTTTCCCTGTGAAAATGTGACTTCCTGAACTGTAGCAGATGATTGTGGGCTCTCCATGGAGCTCCCTGTCTCCAGGGCTGGACGGCTCCAGACATTCAGAGGAACTTGTCTGTGCCCTTATCCCGTTGTTCATTTGGTTTTTCTCTGCTCCCCAGTGACCAGCATTTCCCTCTGTGGAGCACAGGAGCCTGAATCTGTGCTGGTGCTTCCCTGCCTGCTTCCAAACCAAATGTTAGGGGAATGAAGGGGTAGTGATGGGGAAGAGTGGGCTAGGGCTGTCTGCACAGAGTTTGTCCCAACCAAACCAGGAGTGGAATTAGATGTGCCAGGGGGGAATGGGAAGATTTGTTTGTCTGTGCAGGGCTGAATATGATATTTATCTGCCAGCCCTGCTACAAAACTGCTCTGCAGGAATGTGAGTGCCAGCCTAGTCTCTGTCCCAGTTTCCCTGTTTTCTGCCCAGCTCAGGTATCTCAGCCATGTACAAGGCCCTTCACTGGGAGCTCGTTCAGGACAGGAGAGTGGTGGCAGGGGGACAGTGGCCATGTCCCCACGTGCCTGGCTGAGGTGTGTGGGTTTGGGGGAGCTGGGGGTTCCGTGCTGCAGGAGGGGCCAGTCCCAGCCACGGCCCTGCTGCCCAGCCCAGCACAGGGGAGCCTTCAGCTCTGAGTAGCCCTATTGAATTAAGTACGTAATCAAGTGATTTGCTGGTATCCTTAATCCTTTTCACATCTCTCTAAGCTCATTAAACTCTCTTTGATACCAAGCTGTGCAGGTTCTTTAAAAGAGGCAGGAACTATGTGCTCTTTCTTTGGCTTGAATTTATCACCTCCAGCTTCCAGAGAGGGACTCCTGTGTTGGGAGCCCAAGGTTGCTCCAAGGGTTTGCTCTGCAACAATGGATGGGAAAATGTTCTGTGTGCTGGATAATTTTTGATACCCTGCCCAGCACAACAACAGGGATATGCCAGAACAAATACCCAAGTAACCAACCAAAATACTGAGCAGTGGATCCCTGGCCTCAGTGGAGGCACTTCATTTCCTTTCTCTTCCCTGTTTTTTCCTGACAGCTGTCCAGCTAACAAAGAAAAGAAAAATAAAACCCTAAAAAATTAGCAAAACAATTAAGCATTGCAAAGTGAGATATTTAGTTCTGTCAAAAAAACCCGTATTCAGCTATGTTTCTAGGCTTCAACTCAAATCAGCAACAATCTAGGTAAAGCAATTCTCTAATGCTCTCTAAATTAGATGAGCTGGTATGTGAAATTTGTATGCCATCTCCTCCTGCATGCCAGAATACATGCAGCTGTTAGAAAGATTTTCTACTGCATTTGAGCATATTAGAGAAGGTTTTTTCCTTAAAACAGTGTAGTTATGTTCCACCACAGGAGAAAGATGGAGGAGTGAACTCCTCATGGCTGCAAGGTAACTAATTCAGAAGAAAAGGGACAGGTTTCACTCATTATTCTGAAAAGGATGTAAAATTTGTTTGTTTGTTTGTTTGTTTAGATCATGAAGCGCTCAATAATCCTGTGAGTTGTGCAGAATGGCTGGAGGTAGGAGTGGGTCTCCAAGCAGAGCCAGCAGTGCAGGCTGCTGAGATCTAGTCCAGGTGTCCAGGTGTGGATGGCAGGTCAACAAGCAGCACAGTCCCTATGTAACAGTATCAAACTTACATAAATACACTAATGTGGAGTACAGAACTCAGATTAAAAATGCTGCATCACTTCAGAAATACTGGCTGGGCCTTACACAGCTTTACCCCCTCCTGCTCTGCAGGTGCTCAGTGTCAGTGTTCTAGGGGGAACAGGAAGAATTGTGACCCCCTTTTGAAAGCCTGGGGCCACTGTGCTTTTACACCCTTTCCCATTTGATTGGTCTGTCTCATTAGGATCTGAGTACCATCACATCTGCCTAAATGATTTTTATCCTTACATTAGAAAATGATGCTCCACATAGTCTTTCAAACTCCAAGGTTATCCAGTCTATTCAGAGCGTGCATGGCACAAGCATTCATATGACAGAGCTCCAAGGAAGCCACAAAATACTTGTATTTCCCTTCTAGATGTGATCTATTGGGCCCTGTGAAGTGCTTTAATGAACTGTATACATTGTCTCATTGAACATAAAGTCAGAGAATCGTTTAGGTTGGCAAAGACCTTTAAGGTCATTGAGTCCAACCATAAACCAGTGTGATTACTTTCGGGTTTTACTCACATTTTCTGCTGTCACTGAATGTGCCAAGTTATTCTAAATCAAGAAGTTGTTCTAAATCTCAAGTGACTGTTTGCTATTTGCTTCACACTGACAAAATGATAACACTGGGTCCTGGTCCAGGGATGGCAGAATTTGTCTTATTGGGAGAGCTGATAAGAGAAGAGAGCAGAGACCTGGGCTTGGGGACAGAGACTTGTCCGAAGCAGATGGCTTGCTGCAGACACAGCTGGCACATGAATGTGCCAGAAGAAAGGAGGTGCTGCTAACCACCATCAAATCGTGGTTGATTTTTTTTACATCACTTTTGCACATTGACAAGATTATGTATTCCCAGGTTGCAGGTTTTTAAAGAGAAACAGAATAATATCTCTGATTTGTCATAGGAAAACCTTCACACTGAGGCAGCAGTTGTACAGGATAAACACAGTGCTTTCTTTTTCCCCATTGTCCTTATTTCCAGAAAACAGTTTTAAGAAAATTGCTTCAGAATGAGGTTTTTATATTATCATGGTAGAATTATGCAGAATAAAACTGCTGATCCTATCTTTGCCTGTAGGGCAAAGTGCACTGATGAATAAATCAGGAATATTGTTTAATATTACATTAAAAAGATGTAAAGGTATTAATACTAATTTATGCCAGATTCATTGTAGTAAAAAATAGAAAGTAAAATAGGCAACTTGTTTTAAAGAACTTGGTACTGCAACTAATCATCATTATATATTTGTCCAGTATCTATTTTGTGAACTCTAATATACATGTATTGCAGAACAATTTTACTAGAATTAGCTTAGAAGAAGCTTCCTGCTTAATTGCCACTGAAGTTCATTGTGTTTCTCAGGATTTACATGATTTAATGTGTTCTGAAATGAATAGCTATGTGATGCTTCTATTTACAGCAGTTAGAATGAAATTTAAACTTGGGGTGACCACAGAGTTTAATGGAAAGTTTTACAATACCCAAAGCTTTTCAAGCCATGCAGTTTGAACAGGATGTGGCTGAGCTGCTTTTGCAGAGGCTCCTTGGGAGCACAGTCCTACTCTTGCTTCCTGTCTGTGCCAGGGATCTCTGTTTGTGCCTTTGCAGGACCAGTCTCCCTCCATCCATCTCTCTCTGAACAAGAAAATAATTATTGTGGAGAGAAACACAGAATCACTTGGAACAATTCCAGTCCTGAAAAATAAAAATGTACATTTATATATAAATTATGATCATTAAAATCAGCTAACATTTATCTTCACCTTGGGGAGACACAATGATGTACAGTCTCTGTAGTGGCTGTCTCATATTCCTGGTCATGAAGATAAATGGCTCAGAAGAAACAACTACTTTGCAACAAAAATCCATATTTGTACACAAAAGAAATAATAATAGTAAAGAGACAACTTCTAATACAAACAGGAACCCCACAAAGTGGTTCTATGATGAGTCCAAAGGTAAAACAGTAGAGCTATAAAAATGGAGCTTTTGTCTCCAGAAAGTGAAGATGGATTCTTTTCTGTGTAGTACTTCAATACTTGCAATTTCCTGAAGTAGGAAGTTTGAGACATATTTTTGCTTTGGTGAGATATTTCAGGACAGCTATATTATTGCTGATAGACTTCCAGAATAATAGTAATGTGACTGTGTTGTTACTGCTGTCATCCAAATATATCATACCATATCATGTTATTCTGTGGTCTCATTCTGAAATATTCGATATAAATAACAGTGATGTTGCCTTCCTCCTGGAAATGAGGTGGTGTATTTTTATTACTGACAGATTTCTCTGCTGAAAATAAACATCTTCTCTTTGCATTGAGTTTAAAGAATAGGCTTCAGTAGGAAAAAATCTGAATTTTTCATCTGGTCAAGATTATTTATCAGAAATTCTGTCTAGACACAAGTACCGGAGCTTTCCTAGAGATGATATTGCAAGTTATTGCATTTGCAAAAGTTGGACTGGAAAATAACATAGGAGCTGAGTTATAGCTTCATTTTCAAATAGGGTGCATGCTATAGTATTTTTCATACTGTCCATAAAATAAATATTTGAATCAAATATTCAGTTCACTTTGATTTATCTCTAAAGTAAACAAAATGTGCACCAAAACCCGTGACTGCACTGCTGGGAAGTTAATTTTCAGTCTGGATCCAGGGAAGATTATTCTGGGTTTGGAATATGGATATGAATTTATATGCATGCTATTTTATTTGTGCTGCTTATGTATCCTCAGTGCCTCTTGTCTTCCCCTCAAATAATCTCTGAAGAGTGCATTAGGCTACTGCCCTTTTCACATAATATGAAACCAAAGGTGGATTTAATCTAGATTTCTACATCACTGTGATTTCTATGTACATGGGATAACTTTGGGAGCAAAATCAAAGTGCGCTCCACAAACTGACTCTGACTGGTTTTTACTCAAAATTTTACAAATACTTTGAACATTGAAAAGACTAATATTTTAATATTTTTTCATTTAGGAATATATGGACTCCAACAAATATATAGAGCATTTAGTGACTCAGCTGGAAGAACAGCGCTGGAATTTATGGAGGCAAGTACCGTGCCACGCATATTTATTTATGTTGCTATTTTGGAAATGATACTGCAGTCCATACTTTCCATTTTTGAGTTCAAATGAATGATTGGGTGTTCAGTTTTACCATTTTTAAATTCTTTTCAGACTACCAAATCTTACCTCATGAAATAAGTAGGGCAGCACACACGAGTCGAATCATGCCTTTGTTGCACACATGCACAGGTTTATTCATGTTAAAGTTTCTAGGCAGGAACTTTATGGATGCTAACTCTACTTCAGATTCTTTCAGTTGGACTGGATTTCAGAATTTGTCTTATATCCTTGAATATAAGTGTTTTCATTGAAGGGCACATAAAATCTAGCCAAAATACCACCACAGCAGCATGAACAATTGAGAGCATTGAAACTAAAATTGTAAAACACAGGTTTACAATTTTGCAGCGCTCTTGGTAGTCTGGATTTTCTATATCTTCTCTGTTTGTGTTGCCCAGACTTCACCCTGGTTTAAGCAAAGCAGGGATTGCCACATGCTGGTGGGTGTTTCTATGCTGCCTACTGCAAATTTGGTAACTGCTCAAATCCTCTCTAACATAACATTTAATACAAAGAAAATGGAATAATAGCAGTGATAAAATTCCTTCAACATTCACAGCAATTTTTTTAATGTAGTATTTAATTTTTTTTTTTTCTGAAGACATATGAACAGTGACAATCTTTTAAAACACAGTCAAATATAAAAGTATCTTCAGGGAGTAATTTAATGTTCATAGACTGAAACCTATTTCACCTTAGTTCTGATCAAGGGAGAAATAACGATCTGTCTGATTTTTCAGGTGAATGCCTCTCACGTACAAAAAAAGAGAGCAACTTTGCACATTCCAGTATTAGTTGTTCTGCACCTCACAAACTTCTCGCCCTATACAATACAAAGTAGTATCACAGCATTTACAGCTTACAGCATTATGAGATTGACTCTTACTTACAGGCAAACTCTGAAAGTTTGTGCTTAATTCCCGCTTTTCTTAAAAAGTAGCCAAATATAACTGGCACAAAAAAATGGAAGTATTCATTTAACATGACAGAATTCGGGAGACTAACTTTATAAGAATGAAGGTGATAACATCATATGTAGATGACACTACTGTGATTAAATATAAATGAATAATTAAAAATTAAAATATTAAAAAGTCTTTGAAAAGTAGCAGGGGTAGTGACTTTATTATGAACAGACATATAGATGTGTTCTGAAAAATCAGTAATTTTGAAAAACTGAAAACTATTTATTTTTAACTTTTTTTTATTTTTTATTTTTATGGGGTGTTGGCATAAAAAGTTAAGCCTGGTAATGAGCACTACAAGAAAAACCCTTCTGGTTTAGCCAGTCTTCTTTGAACACTTTATTCCTCTCTTTTAAATCTCTGAGAAGTTTCATAGTGAGGATTATGCTAATAGCTGGCACTACACAGGGGCAGTGCTGGGCTGTCTGCAGCCAGACAGATGTCCTAATAAATCAGCAGAGCCCTCTCCTCAGCCTTCATTATGCTCTTGATTTGTGGCTGCCGTGATCTGAAGCCAGGGGGTCACTGGGTGCTGAACCTGACAGTGACCGATAACCCGCACTGTACTCAGGGCCAACCCATAAAACTGACACACACAAATTCTGCCCATTTAGCTCCTCCAGCCTCACAGCCAGCACAGATTTATGGTGCCCAGGCCGAGGCAGAGGAGACTAAACCTAATGCCATGGTGTGCATATCAATTTTACATTTCCTTTACATTTCCACAAGTACAATGGGACCCTAAAAGACATGTGGGGCCAAAATTTCTTTTCAGTTTAGATGATGACTGTTTATACATAGCATTAGCATCTGCTGTGGACCATTTATTTCTGTAATTGCTGTCCCAGGAGGACTGGCTATGGTTAAGTCACATTTTATGGCTTTCCACTAAAGCAGACCTCTAGCCCAGCTTCAGATGCCTTGCTCTTAAAGCCCTGACTGCAACGAGGGAAGGCACGTCAGTAGCTTGTGAAGATGCAGACTTTATTAACACAGCTTTTCTTATACTGGACAATTTACTGTAGTTATTTTCACATTATTGATCGCATATTTGACTTGTCAGTGGTTCCCCTATTTCTCAGGTTGGAGCTAAACACACTTACCCAATGTGAGACAAATTTGACCCCACAATGTAAATCACCAGCATTTACTATTGGAGGTGATGTACATTACGGCATCTCCATGTATCAGTTTAAAAAAAAAATTATTTTGGATTTCTCTGCCCTATCCTGTCTGGAAATAGCTTTAAACAGGACAGAATTGGGTCATGGGAATGGAATCCCCCAGCAATGTTGTTTTCTACCTAGTTATTTAATGCTTTAGTTCAGCTAATGTATACTTTTTATAGCAGAATCACATGGACAATCAACATGAGAAGCAAAAATTTGCTCCTGCAGTCCTTGCTAATTGACTTGATGGTAGATCATAATTTTTAAATCTTGACACACCGATCAGTGGCAGCAATTACTAATTCTCTTAACAGAAAAAAGAAGTCATAATTCAGCATTGGATGCTTGCCTGAATAAGCAAAGGTCAGACCCTGGTCTTGAGACCTTTCCAGGGAATTTTATTAGTATTGCTACTGGAACCAGGACCAACACTTCAGTCTGCCTTGGTGAAAGCCTGAGGATATGCTGCAGTTCAGACATGACTAATATGTAATAAGTTAATGAAGGTCAAACAGCACTTCCTTACCTTATTACAGTAATGTAAAACACAGAGGGGAGGGGCCAGAAATGCACATGAGGATTGCATTGCGTTTCTCCTATGCTGTATATTCAAAACAGAGTTTGTTAAAAAGACTTTCTCTGCTTTCATCAGCAGCATTAGCATGCTCCTCTGCTCCTGGTTTTAATGCCTGTGTACTAAAGAGGTGCCAAGTATTAAACAGGTTGCCTTTGCTGTAATCATGAACTTCCATTGGGAAGCCTTAATTGCTAACAAGCAGAATAGCTCGGCAAGAATTCTTAATGGTGAGCACAGATTAAAATAACAACTGTGATTAGCTTTAAACTGCTTGACTAGAAAAAGACTAATCTTAGGGGAATAAGTTGCATGGCACTCAAAGGAAAAACTCTGTGTATGATATTACAGTAATGAAGGCTGAGAAAAAAATTCAAATGCTACCCCAACTAAATAAGGTCATGTTCTGCACAAGCACCTTTTTCTTGCCAGGGCTTAGTAACTTGGCCCGAGGGGAATGAAGGTGTAAGCAGCCAGGCCCTGGGGCCAAACCCCCATTTTAACCCATTCTGGAAGTTTTCATAACAAACATTGCCTCTGGTCTATGATGCAAATGTTAGTTATAGACTGTATTTGGAATGAATTATTTTCCAAAATTATTGTTGTAGTCTGTGATTAGAGGTTGGTGTGGTGAGGTGTGGTAAGAGCATGAGGCTTCCTTCTACTTTGCTTCTTGATCCACCTGTCTGGTCACACCATCTTGGCAATGCATAAAGCCAGGAGAAAGGTGTTTTGTGCTATTGTCTACTAAAGCCTGCCTCTTTCCTCTTCATCAGTGTTTGGTTTTGCTGGGCTTGGGGTTTTCTTGGGTTACTTTTTTTTTCCTCCATCTCTAAAGCACTGCTGGATGTATATGATAAATTTGTAAAACCCATGCAAACATTTATTCCTTTTAGTTTCCTTAATATTTGAGGCTGAATGAGGTAGAGTAGAACTGAGTTTGGTAATTAGGAGTCATTCAGGGACTAATTCAGATTCTTCCAACTCACATTGTAACATACATATCTCTCTAAACCTGAGGTTTCTAATTTGTTACCTTATGTGTGAAAAAAACCACAGAAAAATGTAGATTAAAACCATATAAGGCGATGAAGTTGTATTACAGAGCTCACAGTGCTGCTTCAGATGAACATTGGTGTCAGATATGTACGTAAGGATACCAATTAAAAATGTATTTTATTTTTGGCCAAATGTGCTTTTCTTTAGCTGAGCATAAATGTGGATGGTTCAGAGAGCAGGGCAGATGTAGTTACAGGCCACTAAAAGCACTGCCATTGTATTATCTGTGAATGAGAACCACTTGCTTCCTTTGGCTCCCCAGTACAGTGCCCATTTCACATCACAGCTACAAAAGACACTTCTTCAGGACCAAATTGGGTGAGAGCAACTTGAATAGCGAATATAAAAAAAGCAAGGTTTTTACTGTTTGCCTTTTAGATTGTACTTTTAATAGGGTCATAGAAAAGTAAGAGAGGATAGTTTAAAGATTACAAATGAACCTGTTGGACTACTAAGACCACTATAAATACTGAATGTGTCAGCACAGGAAATGGCTGAATAGCTGCTATAACACTTGTTGCAGTGGAAACATTGAGGATTTATCTCGATGCTCAAATCAAGACTCATCACTGTCTTTCAAACAAATATAAATGCTTCACATAAGTTTATACCTGCTCAGATTTTTTATTACGTCAACTGATTAGTCATATAAAATAATTGTCCTCATCTGATTAAAGTTGATAGTAATTTTACGTGCAGCTCTTTACCAGATAATAAATCTCTTTCAGCAATGAGCCATTTTATCTACAACAGGGCATATTTTTGCGAAGTATTTACTAAGCTGACTTAAAATTAAACTCAACTTGATATGCCCTGGTAAATGAGAAATATGATGGGCATTATATATTCATAAAAAGTATTAATTTTAAAGAACATGACTCTCAGCCTGTTTCCTCTAATTGGAAAAAACTCCCATTAACACTGCTCATCAGTGCTGCATGATTCAGGAGTGAAGTGTCAAGCCTCAGTATTAAAGTCATTACATAAAGGATTGAGAACCATCTGAACAGAAAATAATCTTGATACAAGCAAATATCTCTGTATCTGTGCTAAACTACCCAGATTTCAGAACTGCAGGCAAAAGATGAAAAAGTGGTCCATAAAAAGTAACTTCATATGGCTGTGTTTATAAAATTAAATAAATTAACCAATGCTAAATTATAAAATGTTAATAACATTCTGTAATTAATTAGGGATCGGGGTGTTTTTGCACAGATGTATGCTTGTCATAATAGCGAGACTGCCAGAGCCATGAATTGATTTTGTTTCTCTTAAATTACAAAATAGAAGGCCTTGAGCAAAATATATTCTTTAGATACATTTGGTAGAATAAGGATCACAAGTGTTCCCTACCAAGTTGAAAGGAAAAAAAACTCCAGCAGGGAAGTGTGTGGAAGGTCTATTTGGCATATGGATGTTTGTTAAAAGCAAAATGCATGAACAGCCCAGACTAAATTAGTTCCTCATTTGTATGCTGGGAAATGAAATGTATAATCCCGGCATGGTTCTGCATTTGTTTTAGATTTTTTTCTAAGAACAAACTCTTTTGTGCATGCAGAAATACATATTCCTGTGGTGGCTATTTAGGGTTAGGGAAAAAAAAAAATTCTCCTTTGAAGTGGTTTTGTCTGACGCTAAGTGTGAGTGGCAGGGTTTTGTCTGTCCCCTGCAGTGCAGCCTGGCCCAGGTAGCAGCAGCAGGCGCTGCACAACTGCTGCGTCGCTGCATGGGGAACAGCGCTGAGCCCTGCAGGGGAACCTCAGGGCACCTGCTCCTCTGACACCGCACCCAGCTGCAGAGGGGAAACCCACAGCAGAGCAGCACAGCCAGCTAAAGAGACCAATAGGCAATTATCTGATGCTGGTGCTCTGAGATTGCCTCCTTCTTCTGTAGAAATCAACATTTCCAAATGGAAACTCACCGTAGTCTCGTTTTATTATTCGGTGCTGAATTTACTCTTCCACTTTTGTCTACACACAGCCATGCTTGGTCAAATTGAATTATATTTCACTCCTCAGATAATTCCAATTATGTTATTGGCTTTATTCACAGAACAGAGAATAATTTGGATGAGTAACAGTGACATTTCCCTGAAGTCTTCTCTAGGCTGAGCAACTTATCTTTACACAGAGCCCTGGCTCCTATTTGGCAGAGGAAAACCTATGGATTTACATCAAGGCAACAACTGACAATTCAGGCCCTTATAAAACCAGGATGTCAAAATGTATTATAGAAATGAGCACTGCACAGTCACAGGCTATGAGATAGGGTTTTAGATGGTGTGGTGGGTTTAAGTGAAAAAAAAGAGGAAAATTTATGAATTTTCTATTTTTAAAGGAATGGTACCTTACTGCTCTGTTTCACTGATGAAGTCTACAAATAGGGCACTGCTGACGCCAAATGTAGAAAAGGCCAAGGAGAAATTGTATATGAAGTCATGCAAGTCAGGTTAGCACCTTTCCTTGTAAATGACTTTCACTTGTGAAAGAGAAGTTAAATAATTGAGTCTAGCATTTCTATTTCATTCTGTAATGTTCAACCTTTTTTTCCCCCCTAAATTACATTAAAGCAGAGTTTAAGACCCTAAGTGAGAACAGGGCCTCATTGTTCCATACAAAGTGAGAAATGGTTTTCATCTCTTCAGCCCCAAGGATGCAACAAGAAATAATTCCCTTTTAACAAAGAAAAGGAATGGAGCTTATGCAAGAGCTCCATGTGTAAGCCAGAATTTTGCTGTGTTCAGTCACAGCACTGTGTACTGTCAGCCTATTCAGACTGAGGAATGAAGTTCCCACATCACTGCTTGAACCTTTAAAAAGCTCTAAGGCTTAAAATATGCTTGGTGGCAACCTGATCCCATGCTGTGTGCTGGGAGAGGGTTTTCTTGTGTCTACAGCTCACACCATGATGAGGTGTGCAAGAGGTGAGGTGACCTTTCTTTGGATGTCTCATCTCCAAGTCCTGTCCTTGGCCCTCACCAGTCCTATATAAAGTAAATGATGTCCTCTCTCAGGGGATGGGCAGTGCCAAAGGGAGCAGGAGAGAAGGCTCTGTCCTGTTCTCTTCAGGCAGTTTATTTTAAAGGACATGGTTGTTCCTGTGCTGATGAAACCATTGGGTTTTTCACATAGAGAAAGCCATGGATGTAGACCCTGTGTATGTGGCTGAGTCTGTTACAGGACAAATATTGCTTGAATTGAAAGCAGGACACCTGTGCAGTCAAAATCCTGCTGTGACACCACTTATTGCTGTATTTAATTGTGTGCTGATCCATCACTGTCATCTTTCTGCTTTTTCCCATGGCAGTCAGCACCTCTGTCCAGGCTTTGTGTGAGACTGGCACTTGAAATCCAGTTTCCCTGAATTCTGTAGGATTTCACTGGCTTCCAGTTCACACCTGGTGCAGGAGATTCAGGGTTCATTTTCTATCAATTCTGCCTGCTGTACAAAGTCCTTTTTATGTTAACAAACTATATTTTTCATTGCTTCATTTGTTAATAAAAGGGCAGAATTGTGCCCGTAGCAATCCAGATTTTGGGCTATCACCCATTCACACTTTTTAAAATCAGGAGTAAATTCCAACATATTCCGCTGTAGGGAAAATATCATGCATTTATAGCATAAACCTGTATAAACATTATTGTAATGGGTTCCACCGGGGACAAGGTTTCAAATATAAAGCAGCATTCATCACATATTAAAGACATGAGCATATTTTTTCCTACTTAAATCTGTGTAGCTCACAATTTGCTAACTTTTGCTTATGTAGATATTCCCCTGAGATTTTCAAAATTTAATAAAAGCTTCCAAAATGCAGGGCTCTTAGTTTTATTGCCACCTGATTAGCTAAGCAGAATTCAGAAAGTATAATTCAAATAAGCAAAAAATAAAAACCCCAGATTGATCTCCACCAAATACTTAGTAATAAGGAGATGGCATTGATGCAGCACCTTTAAAGATGGCAGAGGGAGAAGCTGATTAGCTTCCACACCTTGCCAGAATCAGCACTTGCTCCTGCTGCTGTGTACTGAGGAAGTTTGATACTATCTTACAAATTCTTCCCAGTTCAGTTCTTGATAATGCTGTCAGAAATCCATTATTGTTTTTCATTCAGTAGGTTCTTAGTCCTCTGCCAGGCAAGCCAAAAGCATCTGCAGCCCTTTTAAAAGACATAAGTACATATATTGTGGGTCCTACAAGGCTTCCTGTATTTTTATGATTTTCCACTCCTCATGGTTGGAAGAGTTCAAATGCCAAGAAAGTACCTATCTTCCTGAAGAGCCCTGGGAGAAATGGTCCATAAACACACCAGAGTTTGTAAACACTCTCAATTCCTCTCCTCCTTTCCTCTAATAGCAATGTTGTAAATTTTCTAAGAAATGGCCAAATGTCCTCCCTGTGACAGTGAAGTCATGACTTCACTTCTGTTCTGCAATTTGGAAATGAGCGAGTGGCAGCACTTGACCCTTTATTCAGCCAATTCAAAAGATACTCAGAATTCCCATGAAGAAACTAAATTCTAATTCCACTGAGATCCAGAGAAAACTTTTATGGAATCCTTTTTGGTTTGAATGTGCCCACTAGCAGCAGGAGCTGATGCTAACATGTCAGCACGAGGCAGCAGCCAGACTGCCTGTCTCCCTGTAGTTCTGCTGCACTGGGAAATTCCAGCTTGGTTATTGGGGACCAGTTTGTTCTGCAGCCTCTCCTCCAGTGGCTGATTGTCCCTGCCAGAGCAGGGTGCTCCATGAGTGTCCCTGTCAGCTCCTGTTGCACAGCTTTTTGTGCAATAGCCTGGCCTGGCAGCTTTCCCGGGTGCGCAGGCAATCGTCCCCAGAGCTGCAGTCCTCAAAAGGGCAGCGCCAATTCTAAATCAGCTGAACAGTGCCCTGTGTCAGGCTGAAAGAGCAACTGTTTCTATAAAATGACGTCAGTTCATGTGATTTCTGCCCTGCTCACGTTTAACAGAGCCCTGCAACACCGCTGGTGTTAAGCACCAGTAACCTTGCAGTAGAACATCTGAAAATCTGGTATTACATCACCCATACACAGCCTCGGCCCTGTGTAGGCAAATACATGACTGTTAATAACAGGACAAGAAGTGACTAAAGCTTACTAAAACTGCATTTTGTGAGGTTTCTTCCCCTTCCCAGATTTTTAAGTATGAAGTTCCTCTGGTGGAGCAGAGACTGTCTTAAAGGTTCTGAGGTTGTTTTGGCATTATTGACTACTGTGCAAATCGGTCACTTCCAAGCTGCCAACATTCCTGTTCTTTCCTGGGTCTCCCATTTGGAAGAGCAGCAGAATGCAGCAGTGAGCAGAGGTACATCACCTCCACATTCATGCACATTATACCACCTGAGAATCAGAAATCATTTTAAGGAGTATCTGTCCCTCCAATGGTAGCTTGGTGCCTGTGAGAAAATGAAAAAAATCCCTCCAAATCATTGAATTTGCCTGTACCAGCTCTTAGGTCAGTTTGTTTAAAACTGTGGCTATCAGCAATGTATTGAGCTAATGCTATCGTCTACTTCATTTTACTCTTTTGAAGTATGAGCACTGCAGTATTTGTATCTCTCAGAAGCAATGGTGAGCCAAGTCATGAATTTTGTTTGAAGACTGGTGCATTATCTTGTAAATGTCGATGTAGACAAAATTTTGCAAGCCCAGGGACAAGAAATAATGACTTGGAACATGTACTTATTGCTGTATATGAAACTGAGATACTACTAATCTTAAAGAGGCACAGAAGAACAGTATCTCAGCAGTGAGATACAGTGCAGCTCGATATGCATAATAAACACTTTCAAGTTGTAATTATAGCTTAAAGTAGCAGATATATATTTTTTTTCAATTCTAAATCACTTCTAGCTACAGAATAAGAGACCAAGTCTGTCAGTCTTGATTTCAGTGAATGTAAGCTTAGGCCTGAAAATAATTAACAAACTGGCATTGTTTTTTGTTAATTTGTTTTTGTCCCTTTAGCCACTGTTAATCTAGCAGATTTGGTGAAACCATTCTATGTTTTCACTAGGAATTCAGGAAAGGAGAATCATGGAAAGATAAATGTGGTCTTCAAATAGAAACTTTGCATGCAATAATTTACAGACTTCATAGAAATAATTGACCCTGACTAGGCTAACATTTTAAGATCTGCAGTACCACGCCTAGAAAGGGACCATGATTGTGCCAGTGGTTTTACTGCTTGAGTTCCAGTTGCAGTTCTGGTCCCCCTACTTCAGAAAAGGTGCAAAAAAACTGGGTAAGTTCAGGGGAGGACAGAAAAGGGTTATAATAAGCAGGAGTTGGTTTCCATTTACAGAACAACTAGGACTCTTCAGTCTGAAACAGCAGTAACCCAGGCAGGGGAATGACAGCTAAAATGTGAGCAGCATGGAGAGGAGCTGCTTGTCCACTGCTTCTTTGAATGCAAGAAATACAGGCTGTCAGATGAAAACAGGCAGCACATTCAAAAACAAATGAAAGAGATTTTTCATGTAAAGAAGGTTCAGAGCATCTGCAACATGGTACCACGGATTTTGAAAGTGTGTGTGGGTTCAGTTAGAGGCTGGACCGTCATGGAAGGGAGCTAGTGAGATGTATTGAACACACAGAGGGCAAACTTGGGTCAGGGGATCCCTGTGCTCCCAGGGGGTTGGAGAGAGGTGAAGTACTGGATCTTCCCATGGATATTTGGAGCTTGCCAGCAAAAAGAAATGACCCTGAACTACACAGACTTTCTGACAGATTCAGCACAGCCACTCACGTGTTAGCCAAGTCTCAAAACCCACGCTGCATTTGCAGTCTTAATCAGTAATTAGAAAGGAGTCTGGATAGGAGGCTTAGGTTGTCTATTCAAACAACAGACATTATAGTGTGATTCTATTTTATTGGTATGTTATTTCTATTTAAACAGAAAATTAACCTTTCTTCTACTCAGTAGGTAAAACTGGCTCTTACAAGAGTTGCTCAAGGTGATTTCCTACACAACAAAGCAGTTAAAACCCAGACAGGTCATGGTTTACATGATGAAATAATGTTTGAATGGAGAATAACAATCTCTTTGGAGACCCCAAATTCTATGGGATTTGGAGAGGGCTTCTTGTCTGCCATGATGCTTCATTCCTGTCTCCTGCTGCTTTGCAGCTTTCTGTTGCAGAGTTTTGCAGTATTTAAGAACATCACTGTATCATCTCCTCTGATTCACAGTGTAGTACAGACTTTATGCTTCACCCCATTACAATTAATTAAACCCAAGATCTTTGACTAGCCCAGGACTCTAGATCAGCCTTCAGAAAACTGAACAATTGTGTCTCATTAGGTCTCTCTAAGGTGCTTGTATCCTGGAAAGGACAAACAAGTTTGACAGATTCAAGTAATTTTGAAGGTTCTCATTCCACACTGGAAAAAATCAATTGCCAACCTGGGAGAAAATCTGCATTAAGAGATCTGGCTACGGGTTTACTCAAGAAACCACAGCAACCTATTTAGCTGCAAAGACTGTTTTCTGTACCACCACAGGAAGAGATTCCTTCTGCAAGTTACTGCACTGCCTTTAGCCACAGCTAATCTGTTCACTAAAATCTGAGCATTATCCAATGATTTATTTGTTCTTTTGAGCTGCTCTGCTAAGAAACCGCCAAATTCAAAACCCATAAGAACTCCTGCTACCTTTATTGTTGAAGTTCTGCTTCTCCAGTACTTTGATTCTCAGGTAAAGTGCGACCTTTTGATTCTTGTCCCAGCACCATAGATGAGGATTTACTTTGCACCCTAGTTCCTGCAGTCTCTTCATTCCAGTGTACCCACTGTCTCTCATTTGCATTATGTCAGTTTTTCTCACCCTGTTTCCACAATCTCTCACTTTCTCTCATTAAACTGGGAAATCCTGCCTGAAGTCTTGCTCACTGTTCTCTTAGGTTCTCTCACATGTACCCTTTCTCTTATGCACACCACATATCTACAAATAGCTGGATCATGTACCAGATAGATTTTCTTCTAACCAGGAAAAAACATTTACTTGCTATTTTTGGATTAACAGATGCCAAAGCTTTCAGCGATTCTTTTGGAACTTGCTTGTTCATACACTACGAGGTTTAAAAGCGTGCCGTGCGTGCCTGTGAGTCTCCATCCATCTGAACTCTTTCAACCTGTGTGTCACACACCAGGTCCTATGGGCACAGCCGCAGCCCCTTGGCGCATCCCAACCCATCCTGGCGGCTCCGCAACGCCGCGAACCCTCTTTCCCAACTTTCGAGGATAGCAGGGACGGCATCAGCTCGAGGCGAGCATTCCACTCGGGGCTGTGCGGCAGGAGGCTTTTCCCCACGGTGTGCAACCCCGCGGGCAGCGGCCCCGCCGGAGAGGCAGCGCTGCCCGGCCCCGGT
>WEIU01016454.1:205110-260959 GCA_013389925.1 Aegithalos caudatus
CTCGGGGAGAGGCGCAACACGCCTGCCTTTTTCCCTGTCTTTTCCTCCCTGATCCGCGGGGTCTGCATTCGAGCCCTGTTGCTTCAGAGGCAGCAGATTTTGTGCCTCTTGAAGGAGCATCCTAATGAGTTTTATTTCTGTTTTAATTTTGTTCCTGCTTGTTTAAGGCTTGACCCCTCCACATTGCACTGATGGCTGGATTCAGACTGTCCTCGTGGAAGAAGTCTATTAGGTAGAGATCTTTCTGAAATGAGTTGAAGCACACAAAGCCTTAGGGCGTGAGGTAAATGCAGAGTGTTGAGTGACCCACTGCTGGCCATGAGGCTTTTAGCTGTTGATTCTAAGGATTTGGTAGGGTGTTAGATCCACTATCCATCTCCCAAGGTGGGGTTTCCCAGGGAGTGACAGAAATAAGGTGGAGTAATTGTGAGTGGGCCTTGAAGCAGGAAAAATGCAGAGCCACATAAATACCATGTTGTTGCAAACTTTGTTTTGTATATAAACAATTCTTTTTCTCCATGTAACAATATAGAGTCCCTTATTGAAATGATTTTGTAAGTGTCCATTACCCATCCCTTAAAAATAGATATTCCAGATAAACCCCCTGTTTATCATTAGGAAGCTAACAAAGTTTTAACAAGGGAAGTATCATGAAATAGAGAAGTGATTTACATCGGAGGGGCTGGCTGTATACATTACTGGGCTGCAGATAAGCTATGTAAGTAAACAGAAGCACAGTGCTCTGTTATTGTGCATGACTATGGAGATATCATGGGACTCTTTTGCTAGTTAATAGCATAAGGCTTCGTGGGAACTGTTTGATCTGTAGGACTTTTGCTTGGCAGTAGTTTACTTAAGGTTATTACACTCTGTTTGGAGACTTGTATTTGCTAGCCATTATTGCATTCTTAGCTCCAGGCTTCCCAGAGTTACAGGTTAGTAGGTCAATAAAAATTGCACTGAAATGCTGAAATGGGCAGTCTAGAGTTTTAAATGTGGTTAGGGAATAGCTAGGCAGTAATCAGAATGTTGAGGATTTTTTTTTTCCCGTGCATTTTTATGCTGGTCATTGGTGATGAACCAAAAATACTTTTTTTTTTTTTTTTTTGCCATGAATACCACAAATGTTTTTCCATTTCTTGTTAAGAGAGGAAACAAATTGTATAAGCTAAATAAAGAATTCCCTTTCAGCTTAAAGCAGCCAGTGCCCTTGGTTGAATTCACCAGGACTTAGTTCCTTTTGCTAGTGAACATTGGGATTAATGCCACTGGCATTACATGGGGCTTGCCAGTAGCAAGAATAAAAATGTCATCAGGTTTCTGGTGCTATGGATTTACATGTTTCTTTTAGAACCTGAAATTTGCTCTGATGTGCAGGGAAGCAGTATGGAAAAGTACATTATTAGGTTGCTGTTGAGTTCCAAATGCTCCAATAAAATTTTGAGTCACCCAGGTTTCAGCGCTCGCCGAGCCCCTTGTGAGCTGGTGGATTCCGGGTGTGCGGAATGAGGCTGGAGCCTCGCTGTGCTGCCCTGGCTGAAGCCCTGCCTGTTCCCAGAGCCCCTGGCTGAAGCCCTGCCTGTTCCCAGAGCCCCTGGCTGAAGCCCTGCCTGTTCCCAGAGCCCCTGGCTGAAGCCCTGCCTGTTCCCAGAGTGGCTGCAGCCTGTGGTGTAATCCCCATTCCGCCCAATCCTCGGTCCTGGAGCGGTCCCACAGTTCGTGTCGCAGCGCACAATTTGCGCAGTTAAAGTGAGCCATATGGTGTGTGCCCCCTCCTCGGTGGTGTGGGGATCAGGATGGATTGGATGTTCAGTGCAGAGCTCTGAAGGAAAGACAAAAAATATAAGATATTCACGGAGGTTTCAGCATCTCTCCTACCTTCCCCTTTCACTGAATGTCATGGACAGGAAGATTACATACTTTAGATCAGAAATATTGTATGTTGTTGTATGTACTTTTTGGCTTTTTCAGTCTGGTCTCTTTTTTAGAGTATTTCCTAGGAAATTTATTCCCCTTTCAGCTTTTTCTCATCTGCATTTTTGCAGCTTATTGCATGTAGCATGCCCTTATTGACAAGTTTTTCTTGCTGAAGTATAAATGTATGCTTTGTAGTACTTTGTGTTGCCCTCTTTCTTTAGCAAAGAACTTCCCTTTCTGTAATAATTATTAATGGTTAACTTTTCTTCCTCTGTGCCATGTAGAGTTGGTTACAAATGTTGTAGAGCATTACTGCTACACCACTACTTGTCTCCACCAACTAAATTCCTACATAGATAAGCCTAGCAGCAGCAGCAGCCAGGTGTTGTGCATAAATCCACTTCTTACACTAATTAATTTTCCTTTTAAGACCCTGATTTTGCCACCAGTTAGACACCTGCTTAACCTTGGAGTTACAGCATTGAAATAGATCAGCTACTCTGCATGCAAAGCTAAGTGTGTGGGTCTCTGTTCACTTGTAGCTTGCAAAGAGGTGCTTGTACAGAAAACCCCCAAACAACCCAATCCACTTTTGCTTTTCTCCAGTTCTCAGGAAGTGCAATTCAATCACTTCTGGTAGTTTGGTGATTTAGCTAAAACACAATCCCATGGAGTGATGGAACTGACCTGGGACTGGTATTTAAGACACAGGCATGGTGTTTCTGCTCTTGGCTGATGTTTCCATGGATGTTTAAACCCTTTTTTTCCACCTGAAACTGTACCATGGTGAAGTTGAGGCTATCAGAGCAGTAAAGCAGAATTTCCACTGCTCAGAAAGGAGAGGATGAAAGGGCAATTTTAATAATATTTGTGTAAAAACATCAACCAGAAGGTTGATGGTAGGATTTGTGTTTATGCTTCCATTCTGAAGAAGGTCTGGAGGGATTATTACAGCAGCAAAATTCTATTTCTTGGTTCTAACTATTTGATATTTAGATCTCATATAATGGAAACTCCTAGGAATGACAAAAGAATTGATAGTACTAGGACATTAGATGATGGATACAGTCTCAAGCTGATGGGAATGGAATTAAAAAAATATACATATAGTTTTGATACATTCAAATGATTTAAACGTTAAGAGAAAGCTATGCAGCAAGACTTATGTCAGAAACTCTCAAGCTGTCTGTTTCTTTGAGAATGTATTTTTCTTCCATACTTACCCTTTGAAATGAACATAGGAAGGTTTTGGAGTTTGTTTGTTTTTTTTTTTTTTTTTTTTTTTTTTTTTTTGCAGAGAGAATCTTTAAAGTACAGAAATTAATGGCTCATAAAGGAGAATCAAGTACTTCTGCATCTTGCTGTGGTGTGTGCACTGATGGTTGGCATCTGGAACATAAATTATTCCTCAGAATAATCGTAATGAAAGAACGATCGTGTAGGAAAAAACATTATGTGGGAAAAAGAAGGTTTGATACATTGCAGAAACAAAGTTCTCAGTGCTGCTGTGTGCAATGAAAGAGCAAAAGGAAGTGTTCTTCTTTTCCCTGTCTCTCTTTATAGGATTTCTCTTAAATCCATGTGGTTCCAAGTGTCTGAGCCAAACATATACCAGTTGCTATCCATGTACATCTTTGTTCCACCTTCTAATAACTTCCCTTGCTTTGTGTATAAACCCCTCTAAAAAGGCTCTTGGCTCCTGATAGCCTGTGTTGTTCTAAATAGACAATGCAGCTGCTCTCTCATTATGTCCACTTGAATCCTCTCAGTTCTTCTCTGTGCCAAGGTTTTACCCATGCTCTTGGTCTAAGCCACTACAGGAAGCTAAAGTCCTTATCCCATTGTATAGCTGATGATGGTAAAGTGATTTGTGCCTGACTATACCACATCCTTATTCTGAGTGGGTCTTTTATTCTGAAGATGAGCTATATGCTTTAAGCATTTCAAATTATAATTTCAGGTTTCATTGTCATAAATAGTATTCTGTGGCAACAGACATTAATCTTTACAGAACTTTTCTTCCCTTTCTCTCCCCTTTGAATTGACTGTGTGTGTGTACCTCTTCTCCATGCCCACTGTGTGTGTGTGCATTCCAGTGGATGTTCCTAGTCTCAGGCATAGGAGCCAGCTGGCATTTGTAAAATGATGACCTCTGTGACTTACTGCACCCTGAAGGGCAGCAGTGTCCTGACTAAGAGCACACCTGTGTGACATGTGGTCAGAGGGAATGTAGGCCAAACCCAGGGCAATAAATGCATCTTTCTGTTGAGTTTGGGGGAAGACAGGAGCTACCAGTGGAGCCACAGTAACCATGTGTTGTGTCTTGGCCTTCTTGGCATCTGCAATAAAGTGATTCCTGGTGGTACCGAGCATGAGAGTGAATTGCAGTCATTCCTGGTGGTGTTAATGGGAATCTGACGTGCCAGCATTCAAGCATATAAAAATATTTTTTCATGTAAATAGCACATGTGGTAGTAGAGAGGACTGCTGGGAATGCCTCTGGTATCTAAGCTCTAGATGGGTGTTTGTAGTTCATAACATAGGAACAATTTGCTTTAAGTTTTGCTTCAGGGCTCGCTCTCAAGTAACAGTGGCTTTACAGCTACTGCTGGAGCTTGTGTCCTGGAGATGAGTGAGTTATCTAGTCACCATTTTCAATGTTACCTAATGGAAATGAACAATGTTGTAGTATGTGGCCAGGGTTTATTTATTTATTTTTTTAATGCTCACTCTTGTTAAATGATTTTATTTACATTTGCTTTGGCACTGTAGTAGAGCCCAGACAAGGAGCATTGGTATTACCAACTGACATGGCACAAATGAGAAAAAACTTGATTATTTGCTGTGGTCCCTGGTGGGCCCAGGACCACACCTCCACTTCATCTCCCAGCTGGCCCAAGAGGTTGCACCAGCTGCTTGTCCTGGGTGTGCAGCAAGGAGTCAGCTGCTGGAGACCTTGCATCTGTGGTATATCTGGGGTGCTCAGGGGGTTTTCCTGGAGCACAGCTACAGGGGGAAATCAAGGCATACTATCGTGATTGGCAGGCCCAAGACCTTAAATGTCAAAGCACATCAAGTTTTCACTGAGAAAATGCCCCTCTTCACATTAAATTGGCAGTGCAAATGCACCTGATGAATTAAAATATGATCACAAAGAATGTCTGTCTCCCAAACTTCACGTTGTATGTGAGAAACACAGCTTAGCAAATGATGAGAGTTAGACTGCAGGGTACAGAGAAAAACGAGGAACTGTTAGTCAGAGAGTGAGGATAGGTTTGTTTGGATGTCAGGGGTTCTATTTGTTCCCAAAGCCTGACATTCTCACTAGACTGGATATCTGAAGGGATGCTTTAAAACTGATGAGTCTCTGTGGCTGGCACTGTGTCTTACAGGTGCAAATGTTACTGGTGGGTAACAGGAGCCTACAAATGCTGATCTCTCCTGGTAACCTTGGGCTGCCTCTGTCCAAACTCCATATCTGAAACCCAGGAAGTCCCAGCACATCCCAAGGTTTCCTATTCTGGACTCCATGTAAAGCAGCTCCCAATTTGACAGGAGAAGGGGCTTCATGGCTCCCCAATGAGGAGTTAGGGCTTGGTTCCTGAGATTGTAGCTTCACAGAGGGTCAAACACTGCTTCTGGTATTTTGATAGGAGAGACATGGAAGAAGGATGAGGATGAATGGCAGTGTAGTTGTTCAGTGTTCAGAGAATGAAGTAAAATCAAAGATGGCTGTTGTTTTTAAGGCAGGAAAGACTGTAATAGACCTGTATGGCAAGGAATTGGATCCAGGGACAGCAGAACTCTAAGGGAGAGTAAGGTACCGAGTGAGAGGAGAGACTGAGACATCAACATGATCTTGGCAGGTGAGGAGGAAGGAAATTACCTTCTTGAATTTTCATTTACTTCCTCTTGGAAGAAAACGGTGAAGTTGTGTTCAGGAAGAGAATGGCAGGTTTGCAGGAATTAATCAAAGGCAGAAAATACTTAACTGCAAAGGGATATTCTATTAAGTTTGAAAAGCTGAGTTAGGAAAGTGTCAGAACTAAAGAAATTTTTAAAAAATGCAGTGGAACAACCTGTTCAGTCTTGAGATTCATGATACAGGTGTTGGAAAGTGTGAAAGAAGGTGTGGAGAAAGATATTAAGATCTGCAACAGTGTGCATTTCAGTGAGGGGTGAAACCAAGCTGTGAAACTGTAAGGGAGTAAGTGTGGCATTAACAGAAATCTTTTATTTTACTGAGACTTGTTTTCTAGGGTAGAACTACTTGTGTCAAAGAAAGAATCCAATTTTTCATAACTACTTAAATATATTTTTGTTAAAAGCCAGTGCTCTTAACTTACTGGTGTAGTGTGCACTGTTAAAGCAGATGGTGGCAGTGGTCCCTGATGGATTTACTTCCTAGAGTAATGAGAACGTGCTTTATTATTTGTTGTGCATTTTCTTGTCTGATTCTGGGTTTTGTGCAAGGGTGGAGGTTGGATAGTTTGGGATGTATCAGTATGTGAGTTTATCTCTTGTCACGTAAAAGCTTTTCTAAGAGAGATATTTTTAGCAGTACTTGGATAAATATTATTAGAGTCTGGATTAATCTCCTTAACATCTCCACTCAGCAGCGTGTAGCTGTGATAGTCTTAAGGACAGTAGGCAAGACAAGGTTTTCAGTCATGGGTGTCTCTGATGAGATTAACACAGGAAAAGAAGTCAGGCTTTTGGCACACAAACCCTATTGTCAGTCCTTTCAGTTGTGTTAATCTCCTCTTTTCTGGTGGCAGCATGGACCACGCATTTTTGAATCAGATCAAAGTTAGTTGAACCACAACTTGGTTTGTTTGGTAATAGCTGGATCAAACCTCAGTGTGAGCCATGTAATAAATAGTTCTGGTCCATTTTGCTGCAATTTTCTGTTGATACAACTATGTAAATGTAACAGGTAAATTAATGAGAGCTGTTGTTAGATCTGAAATATAACCCACAGTTCCAGCCAGACATGGATTTATTGATGGCACCGGGGGGATCTAGGCATGGCATGATCCTCTTCCCTTCAGTTACCCTAATCAATATGTCAGATGCAGAGCTCCTGCATGACAGGATGAAATCACAGCCCTACAGCTGTGTTTCTCTTCCCATTTGAAGCAGTAGTGAATTCCCCTCAGCCTGCAGAGGACTTGCCCCTTTTTGTTGTCGGGTTGCTGTTTTTCTTCTCCAGTGCTGTTACAAATTACTGCATCAGTGAGGTCTGTATAGGATGTGTGAAAGCTCCTTTTCCAAATGGTGAGGCACTCAGTCAACCAGTGAAATAGTTTGGATTAAGACTGCATTGAAGGTCTTAATTTATTGTTTTGACTGTCTAATAGGTAGTGTACCTAAATACATATTTCTGAGAAATTACATCTGCTGCTTTATAGAGAAAGCTGCTCAACACTGCTAATTTATTAAAAATAAGGGACAGGCATGTATTGTTAGATTGTCAGTAAATACAGCTTAAACATCTTCTTTCCTCTATAAGAGAAAAAAATCCTTTTGTCTGTGGAAAATCATATAGCACTTGCAGGACTGTTGAAGGTTGTGACTAAGGTAACAAGGAGGCAGACCAATGTGACTGGAAAATAATGTTTGGGTTTTTTCTGGGGCTACCCCTGGAGAGCTGTGCCAGCTCAAAGGAGCAGCTGTACCATCCTGATGAGGGACCTGCAGGGGTCAGAATTGGATCATGTGTTGTGAGCAAGAGAAAATGCAAGAGAAAACATGGTCTTGACCTACTTGTTATTTATAGTAATTCATATTGGTTTAAAAGCCTCAAAATCGCCTGCTTCGCTTCAATTGGGAGTGAGCTGGCCAGTGGAGGAGTTGGGTTAGAGGCTCTTCAGCAGGCAAAATGGGGCTTCAGCAGCACAGCCTGCTGTGAATCCAGCCTGCCTGCCTGGATCCCAGCTCTCACAGGCAGATCCTCGAGAGCTGAGGAGGAGATGGATCCAGTGGAACAGCAGGATGGAGATACAGGCATGCATGAATAACCGATTGCAGTCTGTGAGCTAAATTGAATTTTAAAGTTGTCTAAATATTGCCTGTATTTTAGGCACATGCCTTGTTTTTTATTTTCTATGCCCATAGGCATAGACTTTTTTGAATGAGGCCATCATTGATCTGTGGGTGCTCAGAGGTTACCAGGATAACAGGCTGACAGCCCAGTGCCCCAGCTCGTGTTTGGTTTTGTGGTGCATGTCAGGGTTCCAGGGTTTCAAGTCAGATCCTGCAAGAGGAACCATTTACACAGCCTCCAGTAGACCCAGCCAGGACAATGTGGCACTGGGGAGAATTTGGCTCTTGACTGGACATAAACTTGTCTGTATAACTCTGTCCTTCCTGGGTACTCTCCATAAGGCATTTAAATAAGAATTGCTGGTCTCAGAGAAGGAGTTTTCCAGAGAAATTGGAGAAAGGTGTCCACAGAGAGAGAAATTATCCACTAGAAAACACCACAGTCACAAATGTGTGGTTGAGTGAAATACCAGCCTCTGCAATGGTGGAATTGTGTATATACTTGAGGTGTATGGATACTCCAGCTTTCTTCCTTATAAGTAAGTTTCTTATTGACTGAAATCTTCCTACTTTTTGAATACTGTTCTGAATGGAAGACATATTTCTTCAAAGGTTTTAGTCTCATCAATGACCTGTGACTGCATTTCCACAGGAACTCTTCTGTGCCTGGCAGTGAAAGTTGCCACATGCATTTGCAATAATGAACCTCTGGCTCCTTTGTGTCTTACCTTTTCAGGGAAAAATCCTTCATAATCGCTCAGCATTCATAAAAAATGATGATTTTGTCAGACTGTATTAGAAATCACAACTTTTGTTCAGCCTAGCTATATGGGAAAAAACCCTTCAGAAAGGATAAGTTTCAATGAGTGAAATGTGACAGTTAAATAAGATTAGAGATTTCCTCTTCATCTGCAAGTATTTACCTGAATATTTCTATCATAATAAGTAATAAAATATTTTCTGTTTTGAGATTGGACGGTTTTCACATGGATATTTTAGATAGCTGTCTATTTTTACATGTTTTTATGCTATTTTTGACTGGTTATCATAATAATTATCAGTACGAGGACAGTTTATAAGGCTCTGTATTATCCAGTTCTGTAATAGTGCCAGAATGTCATATCAGCTTTGCTCCCAACAACACCCACCAATATTTTGCTGTGGCTAATGTGCAGCAATATCCTAGATGTTGATAATTATGACTGGTGCCATTGACCCTCTAAAAGTAGCATTTTGATTTTTTTTGTGCTGCACTGGGATGGCGGCCAGTTGGCCTCTGAAGATAGTTTCCATAGCTACTGTCCTACAGAGAAAGAAAATGCTGCCACAGCATTTTTCCTTTGCACCTTTATAGTTTTTATGCAAGCTGTCAAGACAATTAATTTTCATCAGATATATTGGTTATTAGCTGTTGAGCGCAGGGGGGCATGGGTTGGTACATATGATGAAAAAGAGCATTGAACTAAGTAAAACATCAAGAGATTTCTTTATGTACACAATATGAATGCATTTCAGATTTACAAAATCCCATTACTGCAGCATCTGATATGCCAGAATGCAATCTCTGCTCAAATGACAAAGTCCTGAGACTGCCTAACTTTATTTCAGGGAATAAGCAAGCCTGGCACTGACTTCCACTTTATTTGTTGATGGATGCTGCGATCTAGATTTTTAATTTCTTTTAAAAATGAAACGAAAAATAAAACCCTTACCTCTTAGGAAAGCTCTCAAACTTTGCCTAGTTTAAAATAAAGACAATGTTACCTGTTTCTGTGCATAGAAGTGCATAAAAAGGGCAGTAAATACTGGAGCAGTATGTTGTGTAACAGTGAGCATTGAGTATGAGATTATTCCTTGTGGCTGGCATGGGTAATGTCTTCATCTTTTTCTGCAGTGAAGCTCAAGGCACATGGTTTCAAAGTTGGGGCTGGTTCTGGGTGTCATTAACCTGGTTCTGTTACCGGCTCAAACTGCACGTTTCCTGTAGCGTGCTGAGGTAGAAATAAGTATTTGAATACTCAGATTGCAATATTTGAGCAATTTATGAAAATTTATGGCACCATTTTTCATTTTGTTTAAAATAACAGGAGGGGCTGTGTCAGCTCATGGCAGTTACTGATCCTTCTGCTTTAACCTCTTCAGAGGTTGATAATGTTGGTTCAAACCAAGTTGGCTTAGGAGAACCACCACCAAAACGTGTATTAGAACTGGTGAGAACTCGTTGACTTCAGCAGTATTAAAATCCTGGTGGAAAGCACAGTGCTTTGTGGAAATACAGAAGAGGAGGATGTGGAGGGAATTAATACAGGATGAGTGTTGGGAGGTACAGTTAAATAGGTTAAAGCATGGCTTTGGCCATTAGTGGGACTGTTTAGTGGTTGACCAGGGAATTCCTGGGAAAATCTTCTGAGCACTGAGGAAGGAGCGGATTTGTAACCTAAATGAAAATGCCCAGCCAGACTGTGACAGTGGCTGGAGGTCTCTACTGAAGAGGAGATCAATAGACCAGAAATCTGAAGAGTCAGAGGGAATTTTGCTTTGTGGCAGGGGCAGGGTTTTATTCCCCTCCCTTTGCAGTAAATCTGTCCCTGTGTGGTTTTTGGCTGGCCAGCTGGGCCCTGGCAGAGGGGCTGTGTGTCTGAGGCTGCTGGGGCAGGGATTGCAGGCTGGCAGCAGGCGGAGGAGCAGTGGGACTGTAATTAAAAGCCCATCTGGGGGATTGTGGCCAGCCCTGGAGGAATGTCCCGCAGGTCCTGCTCAGCCTCTGCGGCTTCCAGCAGGTGCCTGAGTCGTTCTGCTGGCCCAGGGAGTGGGGCTGAGGCTCTGGACTGCCAAGGGCTGGCCAGCTCCAGCCTGAAGTAATTGCTAAACCCTGCTGGTCTCCTGATCCAGTTATCCCGCTCCATCGTTGTCCCGCTCTTAGAAATCCAGGCTGGTTGTTTGTCTGGGGTAACTCAGCTGATTAAATACATGTCAGTGGAAATGGGCTGACTGAAAGCAGCCATCTGGCTGCCTGTTTAAAGTGTTAAATTACTGCTTGATATGATGGGCATCATGTTCTAGTGGTTTTAAATACTTTTCTTCATTAATACTTTTGACTGTCAGTACTTTTGTGCACTGAGAAACATTTTTCTCTTAGAAGAAAAGTTGATTGGTATTGTTGCAGGTAATGCTACAAAAATATCGCTGCTTTTAAAGAAAATATGTC
Source organism: Aegithalos caudatus (assembly GCA_013389925.1). Classification (NCBI taxonomy): domain Eukaryota; kingdom Metazoa; phylum Chordata; class Aves; order Passeriformes; family Aegithalidae; genus Aegithalos; species Aegithalos caudatus. The sequence continues at coordinate 216,281 of WEIU01016454.1, forward strand.
TTTGGGAAACTGTGTAGACCATGATCTGTGTATAGGGGAAAAGAAAAATTATTCCCTACCTATCTAGAAAATAAATTGTTTTCTCTATCTGTCACTTGCAATTCTGAGAAATTGGAAGCTCAGAATTTTTAAACAAAGCTGTAGTTTTTATAGGTGCATACAGAAGCAGTGTTTATGTGTAGGTAGAGTTTTTCATAATGGTTTCACAAGACAGTACCTGTTGATAGACCTCATGTACCTTGAGAGTTTATCTTTTTCTATCCTTTCCTTTTCTTTATCTGAGACTGAGAAAAGAGCAGCAGTATGCTAACTAAAATAATTTTGAATTTAGCATGTGGCTTTATTACCATCCAGCACACTGGGATGTTGTGTTGATGCCAAGAGCTTTGCAGAGGCCAGAGAAGCACAACTGGTGCTGGCTTTACCTTTGTGGCCAGAGCCAGCAGCAGGGCAAGGCAACACCTTTGTGTCTGGGTCATGCCTTCTCACCAAAACTGTTTGATGAAGGGATGAATATGTGGGTATTTAGTGTAGAAAAACACTCTAGCATTTCATTTCCGTGTGAAATTAGATTTCAATGTCAGCTGTGAAAACTGTTCTTGTGGGATGTGCACTAATGAACAGGTACTGGTTTTATAATAGGGAATAAAATGCAGCCTAAAAACATATGGGCTTTTTCTGCTTCACTAAAAAAATCCTTAAAAATCCTTGTCTTCTAGATAACCTCCAAATGGCAGATGAAACTAATTAAGACAATGTCTTGTTAAGGAAAATATGTCAACATGGAAGTATCTTAGTGTATCGAAGTCTGCTGGTTCTTGCTGCCTGGTGAAAAAGGAGAATAAATTCTATTTTGCTTTGGGGACTTTTGGGAAGGAAAGTGAACCCAAACATCTCTTAGATATTGATCCCCTAAGTTCAGAGCAGCTCTGACCACCTGTATAACAACTTAGACCATTAGTAACATATATTCTGTATAGACAAGTACTTTCAGCTCCTTATGCATTCTTGTAAATCACTGTGAAGAGCCACTCACAGTTTTGCTAATGAGCCCGGGGCATGGAGAACTCTGCTCCTGTTGGTTTTCTCTAAGAAAATTGCTGTTTATTGGGGGTAGATGTTAAAGTAGGTGCTTGTTTCAGCCCCATTCTGACCCTTTTATTATTAAAATAACATAAGGAAATGAAGGTAAAGCTTAAGTTTATGCAGAAAAACCTCAAAGTACCAGTGTATGAATTTTCTATCAGATGTTTTGATCTTATGTACTAAAGGCATGGCCATGATGCAGGAGATTTACCTACAAAATTAATTACCTATTTTATATATGTCTGTTTTAATTCCTACTCTAATAACCTGGATACTTAAACCGTGGTTCTACTTTATGATCTCTAATATCAAAGTAACTTAAAATCAAGATTAGGGTCACTTACTTAATTGGAAAATGCCCTTTATTGGATTTATTTTCTTGTTACGGCTTTTGACTGCAGGATTAAATTCTGAAATAATCAATACCTTGATTTGAAATGGAGCTTTACCTGATTCTGTAAATGAAGTAATATTTGTGGTGATGCTATGTGAGCACTGTGTGATTTTTATTTTGCTTTCTGCCAAAGGTGATGTAGCTGGCTGTGGTGATGACTGTAATAAGTTATTTCAGAGCACAGTTCATTACCCAGATCCAATGCATCTGCTGTGGAAAATCGCAAAGAGCTTTATTCAAACATCAGATTATTTCAAAACATGCTATTTGTTGCTGAAACTGGAGAAATATGGAATTGCCATAGTATCTGGTTGACATTTGAACTACTGAAAGCATTTCCATTTTAATACTTCAGATGGTTACTGTTTCTTAGTATACATTTAATATGTTTGGAAATGCCTGAACACTAACACATCTTAATCCTTATTCATCCGTATCTTTTAAATTACTTGTTTTGTTTGCTGAAGTTGAACTTCCATTGAAGTTGATGCTATTGGAGCTCTGGGAAGCTGGCCTCATTCACAGATCAGAGCTAGCATCTGTCCCTGGAGAAAATGATTTAAAGTGCCTCAAGAGTGTTTCATTTGTCTGGGGTTTCTTGAAGGTGTTTGCTTCCCTGATTCAGGTTCTAAACAGAAAGCTGTTTTTTTAGACAGTGTTTACTTGTAAAAGGATGACAGGACAGTCTTTTGTAGTAGCATTTTCAGTCACATTATGAATAACTGAAAAAGTTCCGTATAACAGTTCTGGCCCAGCTTTGTTGAGCTACTAACTGAAAGGACAGACAGTACTGAGCTTTCACTGGATAATGTTTTGTCATTTGATATTCAGAGAGCAGGACCTGAGATGTACTGAGACAAGGTCAGGGTACCACGTGTTGAGTTTAACCAAGCTCAGTAAAACAACTTGAACAACGCAAATGGATCTTGTGCCTGTTGCTATTCAGTCTTCCCTGTTTTATTCCTAGTTGTGATTTGACTGTATGTGAATTTAAACAGCTTCATAAATACAGAAATACTGCCATTGCCCCACTGATATGTCTGGATTTCATTTTCAGTGTTGTTAAGTGTTACACTGGTATATTATGTGGTATAAAACTGTCATTGATAACTTAGTTTCTCCGTCTCTACTTGAAAATGTTGGAAAGCATTTTGCATATATTGCCATATGCTGCTTCCATTATTTAAAGTGACAGCTGTAATTTCTCTGTTGGAATTAGGCTGTGTGCACGGCTCTGTGCTCAGGACAAACACTGCTCTTTGAGGAGCGCTCTCAGTCTGGGCTGAGGTCCCTGTAGAGCCAAGTCCTTTCAAAAGCAAAGCTTTTCTTCTCCTCTTCTAGGTCTACTGAGACAGCAAAGCCTGGGTTTGAGGTTTCAGTTAATCATCTAATTTGTCAAAACACATAATCAGCCAGAGGCCACTGCCTTTGACTTTATCTAGTCTTCTTTTATAGACAGAATGATAGAAGAAACAATTATATCATTAGCATGGAACTGATTTTATTGCTGTGAGGCTGCATGAATATGAATTTATGTGTCGGGTTACTGAAGGTTACTTCAAAGTGATTTTCAAAATTCTGCTTGTTTTCTTTCTGGCATGGTGAGATGTGGTGTAGAGAACGTTATTTTTTTAAGGCACAATGAAACATGTTCTTTAGTCTGGGGGAGGACTGCAGGAAGTCCAGCAGTTTATAACTTTTTCCAAGGAAGTTTGTTACAGCATCACTTTGAATTACAAAAGAAAAAAAAAATCCTTCTTATTAGCTTTCATCTCTTTTTCTCTTCACAAAACTGTAGCTTACCCAAGTCCACAGAAATCTATATGACCATCTGAATTACTTTCTCTTTTGAAATCTTTTCATTCAATAAACAGGATCATGTTCCTGAAACTGGAAACTAAGTCACAATTATTGCCTGTTGGTAAATCTTTCATATGTTTGATGTAGACATTTAAGAAATGCTCTCAGAAAATAATTACTTCATTTATTTCATCTGTCAGTTGATGAGAATCTTATTGGAAGGAACCTGCAGGGGCTGTATCAAAAGTTCTGTATCAAAAAGTGTAATCTCACAGTTCAGATTATTTGATTTTCTGTAAAATGATGTGAGAAGAAATTCTCTTGTATCTCAGGTGGGTTGGTAGAGGAGAGCAGGGATGGGTTATGACAGAAAACACTACTCCAGGGGCCTGATCTGAGTTTCAGCTCCTTTGGCCTTAAAATGTAGACAGTTCTGAGCAGAAACATGTCCCTCTGAGTGAGTAGTATTTCTAGGTCTTACCAGAACAGTATTCTCGAGGGTGAAAAATGATATTACAAGAAAAAACAAAAAGAAAACAATTTATTCAGTAAAGAAAAGGACTCTTTCTCACCAGGTTTGATCTTTTTCTGTATTTTCTCTGTGAGTGGAAGGTCACTGCAGATTTGTTAGTGATTTATACCAAAATATGTAAGTATTGAACAATTGTATAGACACACAAAAAAAAAAAAAANAAACACAAAAAAAAAAAAAAAAAAAAAAGTCAAGGGAAAGGGTTGTGAGCAAAGCATAAAAATGACTTTGGTCTTGTTTCTTATACACATGGTTTTTAAAAGGTATTTCAGTGTTCAGTTAGAATAGGACACGAGTGACATCCGGGAGGTTGCAGAGTTTGCAATAAATATAGCTCAGAGAGAAAAAAGACATAGCAAGTGCAGCCTGTTAAGAAAACCATAAGTCCCCATGCTGTGGGCTTTCTGGATGGATAGAAACACATCACACCTTCCTTTAAAAAGAGATGATAAAGGATACCAGGAATTGTTGTGATGATCTGGGAACAAAGGAGTGGAAAACAGAGGTAAGAGGTCAACCACTAATGAAGCAAAATCAGGTGTCTTCTTTGAACTGTAAGAGCAAGAGTGAAAGGCTTTGTAGAGAGCAGGGAGGAAAACCTTTCCAAACATTCTCACAAACAAATGAGAACTGGGTGTATCTCTTGGGCAGAGCTGAAAGAAAGCTAGTTATGGAGAAAGCTATGGGGATCTACAAGTTTGGTTGAGCTTAGGATCCAAAACAATGACTTTGGGGTTTGTGGCTTACACCCATTTTCCTTCAGTGTTGGATTTCTTTTTTTTTAAATTTTTTTGTATGTGAAGAAATGTATTTCTGCCTTTTTATTTCCTTAAATATACAAGAGGTGGCTTAGGGGTGTGTTTTTGGAACCTCTGGTTTATAGACCCAGTTGCCTGTAGTCTTCATCACTCTTTGCAAATTTGTTGATGTTTTAAAGATGGTAATTTACTACCAGGATTTGGAATAAGTACTTTGCATGAATGTTACCCACAGAATGTAAAAGTAATTAGGATTAGAACTAAGCAAATACCTTCTGGTTCTGGTAAAATGTTTGTGTGGAAGGAATGGGTGTTGTGAGAAGTCACAGTAGTGTACTGACATTTCTTTGTGTTTGGGTAAATTTGGTTATGAAAAAATGTTTCCACGATTTTCAGTTTTAAGTGAAATAAGAGTTCTGACTTCATTTTCATAGAGGACAACCATGTAAATTTCAGCTAACACCCTCTCAGACAGCCTCAGGGGATGAGACGGAAGGAGTGAGAATTCTTTGGTGCTTTGATGCATTGGTTGGGAAAGTTACACTCCTGTTAAGTGTGATGCATTTTATGTTAATAAACAAAAGATCATTAACTGAAGACTGAAGTGCTGCCAATCCTGAATCTTTCATGAGCAATAAGTTCTCATTAAAAACCCCTTAGGGAAATGCATGTCCTTTCAAAAGAATTTCCACAGCACATCATCTCCATGTGACAAATCTCCAGAGAAAAAATATATATGAGGAAAAGTGATTGGAGGAATTTGTTAGCTCAACTTCCAAGCCCTTTGCAAAAAGAAAACCTTGTTTGCTTGTTCTTCCTTTGTTTTTCATTTTCCAAGGTCATCTTGCATTTGGGCTCAGGGAAGAAAATAATTCACTTCTGCTAGAAAATGGCTGAAGGGGTTTGGGTCACAAACCAAAGAATTCATCATATAGCAGGAGATAGATATCTTCTGTATTCCAGATATTTACTTAAGGAAAAAAAAAAAACCAAAAAAAAAAAAAAACCAAACCAAACCAACAAACCCAAACACAAGTAAACAATACAATAAAAATGGTATAAATCTGTATGCTGTAAGGATCTAATACTGCAAACTATCCATAACACCCCAACCAGAAACACAATGTGACTATATCTAGTCTAGAGAGTGGCTTGACCCAGATTAAAACTGAACAGCAAACGGAGAGATGAGAATTTACACACTCACAAGCTGGGAGACACTGCTAAGAGCAATGGCACTGAGGAGGAACAGGAATTCTGTGCATGACCTGCAGCCGTAGGCTGGCTTGAAATCTGGAGCAGAGCAGAAATGCTGAACGATGTGTTCAGGGCAGGCAAGGTGAGAGAAGTGCCCTTACACAGAGTGGTTCCTCTCTGCTCCTTGCTTTGTCTCTTCTTTCTTGAATGTGCATTTGAAAAAATAATCTTTTGATAGCTCTATAGGCAGAGCTTCTCCATTCACATCTCTGCTGTTGCTTTCAGTGTCACCAAGTCACAGAAATGAAAATCTGACTCATTTAGAAGCAACATCTGCTTCAGCAACACCTTCCTTGTGTTGGTGGCTGATGTGTTGCCAGGCCCATGTCAGCTCTACTGAGCAGCCCAATGTCACCAGCTTTGGTACTTCCAGCAAAGAGAGCAGGTGTTTTTGGGGATTAGGACCAAAAAAAAGCATGTTGTGGGTGTGTGAAATGAAGAGTGGCAGTTTGTGTGTGTTGGGAATAAGAGGGATTAAAAAGTGGTGACTTACACTGTTGTCTCTCTCCATGGCCTGGACTTTCATGAAGCAATGACTCTGTGCCTCTGTCTTAGCCCACTCTGAACTCAACTGCACTATCAAGCTAAACTGAGCAACCTGTATGGTCTCAGCATCCCACTTAAAGAACTGGAGCTCCTGGACCAGATACTGCCGAGGGAGGGTCAGGTGAATTAGTCATGTACCAGAGGGACAGTTTGCTTTTCACACTGACCTGTCCTGGAGAAGGTCATAAGAATAATGTGGTGGCTTTGGGGATGGCATCAAAAAGCAGATAAACACTACAATAACTTTTAATTAGAAAAATGAAAACTGTAAGCTTTGTGCTGTGAAAGGATTCTCAGGAAGAAATCTGGTACCATTTAAGGGCTTTGATTAAACATGCTTTCATTAGTGTAAAATATATTTTTAGTAGCACCTGACAAAAAGAGCAAGCAAGTAATTCTCTTAGTAAAGAATAGGGATCTCTGTGTGACATCTGTATTGTGAGGTAAAGTTTTCCTTTGTTGAATTAATATTCCATACTGACATTTATTAATCCTTTCCTTCTTTTTTTCCTTTTTGAGCACTGAGGTTTTCAGTGATGATAATTCTTTGAGAACATGGCATCTTGCCTAGTTGTACAAATTCCCACTGTATGCTTCTTGGATTGCAGCTTATTGGAAGAAATAATACAGCATTAAATGTAAATATTACTGTTAATGTAACATTAAAATTGATAAATCAGCCACTTATGTCAAAAAATTCCAAACTACATCAGTATGAATTTGTCAAATTGGTTTTGCTCTATACTTTCGGGTGTGGATTTCAGAACAGAAACAATAAAGTTTATAGTTAATGTACCACATCTAATAATAACAAATTTTGTCTGATGGATCCAGTGCTCATTTATTTTTAGCAGTGAGTTGTAGTAGTTTTGTAGGGATGTAGTGAATCAAAAGGTTTAAACAGGGAGCAAATCTGTGCAGGATTTGGCCCTGCTAAAACCTTAACTTTGCTTTCTGATAATTGCAAGGTTTATGTAATGCAGGACTAATTTATAATGTGAAAACATGTACTTTACATGCATTTTAGAGTTCAGTATTCTGGTGCTGTTTACTTGGTGTTTCTTGGCACTTAGGTTTTGATGTTTCATACTTGAGGTTGCATTCGAGTTGATAGCCAGGTGTAGCTCCCTTGCCTACTGCAATTTACTGCTCTGTGTTTGGGCTGTTTATTAAAAGAAGTCTGTAAGTCTCTCTCCCTACTCTCTGCAGACTTTGGAGATGGTTAGAAAAATGTAGGGTTTTCTCTCCATTTCTGTCTTTCTAGAAAAACTCATTTTCTTCTTCTTTGGTCTGGAATCTCAGACCAAAAGAAAGACTTCAGAGGAATATATCTGAAAAAAAAATTGCAGTTGAATGCATATTCTCATGAATAATGGTCATAAAGTGAGATGTTCCAGGAGATTTGTAAAATGATTGCTTGGTTAAATTCATAATTATCTCAATGATTTGGCATTGTATCACTCAGACATTAATCTTTTATCCTCCAACTGAATATGCGCATAATGGGGCAGAAATCACTTTTTCTTCCTATTTCTTTCTTAGGCAAGAAACTGCATTGATTGTGATAGTTGGTACCACGTCCAATGTCTTGCTTGGTAGCTCTATTTCTTGTCATTCTAATTATTTCACAGTTACTAATGAAAGTTACTTAATGTATTTATAAAGCTTTTGCTCCTCACTTGCTGGTTTTTCTGCATGAGCAGCGTTAAAAACCATCTCAGTGTTCAAGGGAAAAAAATCCCACCATTTTACACTTTGGGTTTCAACTTCCTTAATGTTTGTTTGTTTGTTTGCCTAAAAAGGTACAAAATCTGAAAGGCGGGCAGCATTGTGGAGTCAGTGCTAGTAATGGAAGAAGACACTCCAGCATTAATAAATAGATACATTTATATGTAAATAGATATATTTAAAATGTTGTCTGAAATACCAATGAATCATTAAAGTATGCAGCCTTGCACTTATAATTTTCAGTGCTGAAAACAATAAATATCAATGAAATAATAAAGATTGCCAGTGTGAGAGAGGATGCTTGTGTTAAAAATGCATTGCTGCCTGTTCCCATGCTTGTGCTCAGAGGAGGGCAATTACCCTGCTCAGGTGCCCAGCTGACCTTGGCTGCCGAGCTAAACTAGCATTTCTAAGGATTCATGGAAACAATTCAGGGATAATCTGCCATGGACTCCTGATAACTTTTCTAATCTCTTTGCCATAACTGTCCCACTTTTTAGCCAAAGACAATGTTTTTGCTTTTATAACAGAGACTCTTCCCACATGATGTTCCTCTCTTTGTCTCCTCCTTTCTGACCTGTTCTCCCATGGTTTCTTCCATTACATTCCTTTTGTATTTGGAGTCTTTTTTGGCTGCGTCTGGAAGGTAAATAGATGGTTGTCTTTGAACTTCTTCAGATTAACATACATGAAAATCCACTGGAAATTTGTGAGGAGCCCATGAGGGTTGACGATCTTTATTTTAGATTATAGTTATAATTTTCTTTTTCCTTGCTGTTAGTGTCACGCAAAGAAAATACAGTTTAAGTAAGTTACTACATATTTCACTTGTCTGGATTTGGCAGAATCATGTCTAATAGAAGAGAAGTTTAATGCAAATTATATTTTCTGTAGGCTTATCTTTTATTACCAATATGTTATCAGTGAATAGGAGCTGCTCCTTGCTGGTGGCTCATCGTATCTTTCCTGCTTCTGCCTGACAGCATTAGTACTTCCATTATTGTAACTCCAATTCTTTGCAATTATTGTAAAAGTACTTAAATAAAGCCCATACTTCGCTCAGCTGTAAATATGCAATGAATATTTTTTTGTTGGGGATGGATGACTCCTTTATTTCCAGGCCTGGCTAAGTATTTATTCACCTTCTCAATCTCACAGCAGTAGTGTAAACTGGAAACTTGATTGAGATTTCTCTGCTCCAAAATAGTGTCCAGAAGGCATGGAAGGACTCGCTGGAATATAGCCTGGCCACTGTGCTTGGCCACAGTCACCAGCAATAAAACAAATGTTCATTGTATTTTCAAAGTTTGACTTTGTCAGTGGTGATTTTATGGCTTTTCAAATAGTGAAAGTTACAAAATGACAAGGAAAGGTGAGCTTCACTTTGTGGTGCAGGACTGATTGCTTCTAAATGAAGTTCCTTCAGAATGAAAAATTCCTAGACAGGATGAAACATGAAGAAAACAACGTTCCTGTTAATGAATAAAAAAGGTAGATAGAGAAATGAATTAGTAATTTGGGAGCTTCCTACCTACTGAATTTTTTTTGTGTATAGAGGTAATAATTTACTTAGAAAACAGGAAAAGTTTGAAATCTTTATCAGTGTTGACAGTTGTTGAAAATGTAAGAGGTGTCAGTGCATGCTGGCAGCTTGTGGGGTGATCAGCACAGGGAAGGATAATGTCAGGGTGGATGGAGCCTTTCTCCTCCCCAGGGATCACAGAGCTTAAGGTTTGCTGAAGCATTAACTTTGGTTTCAGATGATGTTTCTAAGATATTTCCCATTCTTTTTGAGTCTTGACTGTGTTTGTCATTAAAGATACTTTTTATCATAAAAAGGGTAAAATTACTATTTACGACTGAAAATAAGTCCTGATTCTGTATAGCTTAGGTTTTGGCAAATGGATGTATTTCAGCACAATTTAACTTTATTCAGAAGCTAATTTAAGTAATATCTTTCTTTGTTAGATGGAGATGAAAAGCCCTGTATCTGACAGTTTCTGAATCTCAGGTTTCCAAATAAAAATTAAGATCAAAGTTTGGGAAGCTGAAGTACACTTGCTAGAGTTTTTGGGTTTGTTACTTCAATGTAAAGCAGCAATACAAAAAGAACAACTGAGAAAAATGGAGCCTTTCATGTATCCAGTGTAGCTTTTACTGTGGTGCTTGATCGGAGGAGATGTGTGACCACATCAGGATGAGCATCAGCATTTGTTCAGAGTTAGGGGATAGGTAGGGGCTTGTGACTGGATTGACTTCCCTGCCTCTGTCCTCCTGGATGGGGAGAGGCTGGGACAGCTCAGTTCTTTGGTGGAGCCCTGAGCTGTTCCTGTCACCTGGTACAGGGTTTCTTTTGTCTGGCACTTGAATGAGTCGAACCTGATGGGAAAGGAGAGTGAAGGAGAAATTTTAGTCTAAGGACAGTTCTGAACATGCAGAATTATTTAGCACATTTATGTTTTTCTTGGACTAAATGGGCTTTCCTCAAACTGTTGTTTTTTAGAGCAGGCTACTGCAACATCTACCAGTGATACTGAGATTTGAAATGTATCTTTCTTCCATCCACACACTGACTACTTGTGTGCTTGGTTCCATCTGGAAAGGATATAATTGAATCCTTGTTTGGCTTCTTTAATTATTTCTTTGCAAAGTCCTTGGCTGGGAATTTTGCCGCTTACAATACAAATATTCAAACCTAAGAGCATAAGCTGTACTTTCAAAGAGCATTTTTGTAAACCTTTTATCATTTGGAGGTTTTTCAAAAGAGAACATGAAACCTTCTCAATGAATGTGTTTTAATATTTTAAATCCCCAGAGATGATTTTGTTTCCTTGCAGGTTGGCTGTAGTTTCTAATTAACTTTGTTAATTAATCATGTTATAGGGATGAAACATACTTGATTAAAAATAAATAAAACCATATAGCAACAAAGTGATGCTACTGTTTTTTCCTATTTAAAAGCAAAGATTAAAAAAATGAGATTGACTTTGAAGCTGCATGTCAAATGTTCTTTGCATTTGAAACATCTGAAAGGCTAAAGCAGCTAAAAGCTTATTATTTTTACAGCTCAATCATAGTAAAATGTTTATTCAGTTGTAACACCATGTTAAAAATGGGGGCTGAGAGTAGTCACTGAAGGTGCTGCCTTAATCAGAACTGACTGAGATGGTGGATAATAACCAGAGGGTTTATTTGGTCATCCTTAGACATGAAGGTCCTTGTTTTTTCCTGTCATCTACCTCATATGGAAACTTCCAGCACTGCAGATTAGTTTTAAATGCTGTTGGTTTGCAGAGGTTCCTTGCCCTTCCCACGGGCATGTGTTTGTGCCAAGGCGGTGGGGAATGGCTCACCGCGGGCAGTGGGCCAAGTGCATCCCTGACACAGCTCCCTGGAGCAGTCCCAGGGGTGCCTGTGGTCCACAGGCACGCTGAGCTCCTGCTGCACGTCCTGCCCAGAGGAAGGTAACCATCTGCATGGTCTGCCTGGGAGTCCACAGCTCCTTCACCTGGGGAATGCAGCTAGCAAGGAGGAGGCAGGAGCACAAAGTTTGCCTGCCTCAAAGCTGACTATTTGTAGACACTGTTGGAATAGATGGCTCTTCTGTACCCACTATGGCACTCTTTTTTCCCTCTCCTACAGGATAGTCAGGTTTCTTTTTCATTTTCTGCTATTGAAAAGTGGTTCTGTTCCTAACAGCAGCAATGCTATAAACAGAGTTTGAGAATGCCAGTCTTTGCTGTCCTTCACTGGGAAAATTGCTAAGAAAACCCTTTGGGAACAACAGCTGGGATCCTCATCCATAGAGGGAAGACCTGGCATTGTTGGAGGAGCCTTCTTTGTGAATGAACCTTGAGTGAAATTTATTCTAATAAAATTCCAGAAATGTGTAACTGATTCCATGTTGGAGTTAACATGGAGAGAGGGAAGTAGGATTATTACTGATGTAGGTGGCATAGCTAAATAAATCTCTCCAGACCACTGGCAGGAAGTGTATGGAGGAGTGGTTTGTAGGGGGGTTTGTTTGTTTATTCTCTCCCCACCCCCTGCATATTTTCTCATAAAATATCTTTAGGCATTTGTTTTGCAATTAAAAGGTCAAAACCTCCTCAAAGGGAATACTTGCTTTTTCCACTAGAACATATTAGGGCACTGAAGCAGTGCAAAAATGCAAGGGGCTATTTCCAGCAGATGAACTAAATCCTTAAAATAAGATGAAACAGTTTTATAATTTTCCTGTCATAGTATCTGAGCAAGGAAGGGGGGAAGTGGTACATATCTTTTAGAAGGTGCATTTAGGACACCTGTGTTAAACTCTTGATGATGGACTAATGCCACTCCTCAATTTTCCATAATTTTTCACATGTGCCAGAGAAAGTCTTGATATCATGCTGGAGAACACAAATACAATTTCTATAGGGCTGTGGCTGTATCATCATCAACTTTTGCTTATATTCAGTGGTTTCAGCATCATCCATGTTAACAGATCAGGATTTTGGCAATGCTTGGTGCTAATCTGATTGTTGGCTGTGTGGGGAATGCTGAGGGGTGCAGTGAGCACGTGGGGACTGGTGACCAGTACAGAGACTCAGCTTAAATGCCACATTTCTGCTGAAATGGACAGGGGGGACAGGTGTAGTGCCCCAGGCGTACACTGAGCTGTGGCTGAGTGACAGGAGCGCTGTCATTGCACAGGAATGAGGCAGGCACGTGCAGATTTCCTCATCAGAATGGTTCCTGAGAAATGGTTTAAAGGCTGCTTTTTTTTTTTTCCTGCAAGTTTGGGAATAAAGTACTGTAGAGCAGTTAGTTTTCCTTGCTAGATGAGAGTGACCCAGTCAACGATAGGAACATTTTCAGAGCCTGGGTCCTACTTCTGCCCTGGCTTGGCACCTTTGTAGGTTTTTGGGGGATGGAGTTTCCCCAGGCCATACAATGGGAATTTATCTTTCCTTTTCTATGTATGCTAATCACTACTTTTCATTCCGTTCTTACAACTTTTCAGTGTACTTGAAAACTTGTGTTGTGGTTGCCAAATCCTTAATTAAACAAATTAATTATTGGTTGAGTCGAGCCAAACATTTGTGTAAGGATCTTATATGACAAAAGGCTAATTAAAAAAAAAATCTAATCATTAGGTAGCTGCAAAATTCATCACAGTGGGTTTATATATAGAGTAGATGGTTTTAATTTCAATTTTATGCATATATTTATTGATGATGCAACAGCCTTCTGGCATTTGTTAATATGGTGCAGAATAAAGCTGATGTGCAGGGCTGTAGGAAAATAAATATCACGATCTGATTGGCACAGTCTGTTTCCATATCCCCAGCATGATGAGCTACCTTGTTGTTTGAATGAAGCAAATGATGTTTGGACTCAGCTGATTTATTGACAGCTCTGTCCAAGTGCCATGAAATGAAACAATAACGCAGCCAGTAAATATTCCAGGGGAGCACGGGGAGGAGAGCGGGGCCTGCCGGGGGTTACCCCAGCGATGTGCAGGAATGCTGCCCCGATGGGGAAGCCAGTGGGGGATGAACTGCTATTCACAGGCTTTTCTTTCCTCAGGGAGAAGCTGTGTGTGGCTCGCCTGCAGCGGGAAGTTGCCCAGAGTAAGAGCGAAGGAGCCATGGTAAGCCGTGCCTGCTGCTGTGCAGCTCTTGTCTTACTGCCACCGGCACCTTTGGCCTGGCTGAAGGTGGTCACCAGAGCAGCCAGGCTGTCTTGGACACAACAAAGGGTTGCCAATGATGTATTCATAAATGTGAGGAAACTCCAAGCTTCCTTGGAAAAGCCGTGGTGGGGAAAAGCTGCTTCATTTTTCTGCTGATGGTCCTCACTGGAATTAGAAGCAAGGCAAGCAGAGAAAGGCAGTTTCCAATCAAAAAGCAGTATATTTACTTGCCTGTTAAATCTTAGCCAACCACAGAAAAATGAAAGAACACAAGCATGGAAGCTTAAAAAAGCCCCTCAATCTGATAATTTTGTAAATCATGTAATGCTCGTTGTATCTTCATTTTTCATGTACCAATTCATGAGATTAGCCTTGAGAGCAAAAGATGAAATGGCAGATTTTTGGTTGACTGCAAACCTCAATTTATAGAGTGCCTTATCTCTTCAAAACAATTTTCTTTAGGAGCCAACATGTGCTGAGTGTGCTTAATTACTTAATATCTGAGGAACTGTTCCCATCTGTTAAGGACTTTGTTTGTCCCTATCTTCAGATAAAATGTCTTAAGCTTCCATGGGATAATGCCGACCTGTTCAAAAACCTTAAAACCCAAGCTATCCCCTTGAACATACGTGGACCTGCCATCGATCTGAATTGCACAGTTGGCTGTGAAAGACTTTGGTGGTCCCAAGTTTGTTTAACTTAGTGGGTAGCAGCTGCAGAAGGTCTCTGGGGAGGGGATGCTCTGTGAACTGTGTGATCCCACCTGTCTCCAACGAGTGCCCTGTATAAACCTTTAGTGATTAATACCGTGAGGTGAGATTTGGGGGGGCCTAAGTGGCAGCTGGGAGAAACCAGCTCTGAGTTTATTGCTCTCACCATGGCCCCAGATGTGCCCAGATCAGCTGTGGGAGCCACTGCCCTCTCCCATCCCTACTCCACCCTGATGTTCCTGCCCTTGGGGTCTGCAGCGTGACTGGGTTGGCCACAAGGAGACTTTGAGATGGGGTTTAAGCATTTAGGAAGCCTGGTCTGTGGGTGATGTGTGTGAATGGGCACAAAAGTCCTGGAGGGAGGAACAAACTTTTATCAGGTAAAGTTGCAATCCAAGAGTCTTTGACTGAGATAAAACTCCTGCTGCCTCCAGGAGGAATTTTGCCTGAGGAATAAGGGCAAAGATCAACCATTGGATTTGCAATTGCATTTTAGTTTTCAGTGTGAATAAATGTCAAAATCTGGGAAGAGCTGTTTACTCTATTTGAAATATCTCCTTTATTTTTTTTTTTAAACTAGCATTTCCTTGGAGGCATAGCGGTAATATAATATATTGAGTGTAAAATATACTTAGTGGGATAATCCAAGACTATATGAAATGAGCAATACTGATTAACCTTCTAGAGCTGCTAAGGCTTTTGGTATGTGCACCCACTTTGTGATCTCCTCTCTTGCCTGTCAGATGCACTTCTTATGCCTTTCACTATGGGTTTGTGGATCACTTCTCTCTGCTAACCAGGGTGTAATTTTGTATAATTTGTTGAGAGGCCAAGTGTTGTAACCCATTAGGAGCTGACAGGTAGCTCTCCAGGGGTGCAGTCTTCCCCCAAGGTAAATACTGGGTAGTTTTTTCCCTCTTCCCTGAGGGGTAATATGCACAATTATCCTGCAACTAGAGCCCAGAGCGAGTGTGCCTGTAGAGACAATTGCTTTGAAGCAGTTGATGTATGGAAAGTTCTTTGTGTCTCAGAGCTCAGAGCTGGTGATTTTAATATGAAACACAGCAGTCATTAATTAACATTAATGAACTTGCGGGGCTGTGAGCAGTGTGAGAGCAGCAAGGGTCCAGGGGCTAGAGTATTTGAACCCAGGGGAGGCCAGGGATTAAGAAACTCGTGTAGCTTCGTTCCCAGAGTGTGCGGCGAGGAGCCGGCTGCACATCCTGGGTTTGGAGCAAATACTTGACAAACACTCAGCGAAATTTCGGCGAGGGATTCTGAGCAAGCAAGCCTTTGGCAAGCGGCAGGGCTCCCTCCCGAGCAGCTCTGGCTGCCAGCAGCCTGCCTGCAGGGTGCCCAGCCCGTGTGCTGCTCTTTTTGGTGTGATGGACATCCCCCGGGGCCAGCAGGCTGGGCAGGGCCACCAGCCAGCCACAGGGCGCCCGAGGGCCTGGCTGTGCTGTCACCGGCTGGGACTCGGGATCAAAGCAATGGCACCCCCGCAGCCTCCCTGCCGGGGACAGCCCATAGCTTTATTTAATCACTAATTAGCTAATCGCCTTTACTCGCTCCCGTTTTCTTTTTGTTTGTTGCTGGTTAGATTGGCATGAAGGTTTTCATGGAACCAGCTCCTTCATTTGGGAAGGGTGCAGGTGACAGCACATGGCCCCTTTAGTGGCACCTCCAGTGCCTCGCTCGGTCTCGTGGAGAGCGTTTCTTGCAGCAAGGCAGGGAGCACAGGGAGCTGCCCTGCATCCTGGGAACTGTGCAGGGCATCACACAAGCAGGATGGCACCTCATGTAACACCTGCTAGAGTTTTCTGCTTCTTCAAAAAAAAATAGTTGTTTGGATTTCGCTGTCACAGATAGGTCATGAGCGTAAGAGGTGACCACTTCATGTAAAACACGCTCACGTTGGGTGAGCAGTCAGAGATCAGGGACTGTGTGCCCTGTCCCTGTGTGTGCTGGAATGATGTGGTGCAGTTGGTTTTTCCCTGTCCTTCCCACTTGGGTTTACCCAGCATCCAGGAAGCACTGCAAGGTGGACTCAACGTACATGAAGCCAATGACTCATAAACACAAAGCGTGTGCTGTGTTTATACACGCACTGTGGTGTCTGTGCTGAAGAATGGGGTCTGTGCATCTGTAAACATCTGGTGAGTGATGATGAAATGGATGTATGCAAGGAGAGGTTTTTCTGAGGCTGAGGATCAGTCAGTGTGTGCTGTGTGGTACCGGTGTGTGGGAACCACAGTGCTCCCCAAAAGAACTGGGCTTCTGAGATGTCCCAGAGTTAGTTTTCCTGACTGATTTGTTACTGGAAGGTACTACAGTAAGACCAAGTGAAGATACGTCATTTCAAGATAAATATTTATCACCAAAACCACACAGGTAATCTTGTAATATGTTTTTTCCATATGTTTGTATGGAAAATCTGATACCTCGTATATTGGATTATGCGCATTTGTGACTTACTTTAATTGTGAGCTGAATAATTCAGGCTGAATATGTGACAGTTACTCAGGTTTCTTTATTTTATGAACCACCATCAGTAAATATTGATTGTTCTCTATCAAAATGTGGAATTACTGACTGAACGTTCCAGCAGCACTGAGCCAGGATTGTTGTTTGGCTCTTCTGTCACTCATGGTCTTTAATTTCATAGTGCACATCCACAGTTTTCTCAGTCATGTCTCTTCTGACTCATCAAGGATGACTCTTTGTAAAGGAAATGGAGATGATCAGTTCAGCTGTGTACCCTTCTCACTGCATTTGATGGGGACTGTGCAGGTGTCTGTAGTGACAGAGATCCCATTATTAAAATAAGCAGCTTTCAAAGCAGATCACAAGTTTATTTCAAAACATACTGAAGACTGAAAACCATGTTAGTCATCAAAGTACTTTTTGTATCTTTGAAGTGCATGAATTTGCACCTTTTGACACAAAACATGATCAGGAAAAGTGTTCATTTTTATGAAATTTTCTTCACAGTGAACAGTGCCAGGTTAGGAAAAATATGAGAAAATGTTGCCACACTTAACAGTAGAGTTCTTGTGGCAGAGTAAGTGTTGTTTAGGCAGAAACTAGTTAAAAGCCTAAAAGGAACCCAAAGTATATACAATTAGATTGTATTTTGATAACTTGGATATCCAAGTTGAATAATTACCTAGGAAAGAAGTTACATTTTCCATTTGATACCTTTATTTGTATCTGTGCTATACAGTTTTGTTACTTTGTTCATTCCATCCAAGTCCTTCGGTTCAGCTCTGTTTTCTGTTAGTTCAGTGGCCTGTAACCTACATAAAAGAAATTGTACCACTCTGACAATTTAGCTGTGAAGGTTAAAGTTGGATGATATTCCCTTTTATATCAACATGGGTTTCACTTAGGGTGGGCCCTAGGCTCTGATTTACCGTGTGTCCTGCTGTGTCTTTAAGTGATGCAAAGTGATTATCATGGGCTCTTCCTGGTACCCGTCTATTCCACACCTGCACCCTTTTGTTGAAAACACACCATGTTAAGTGAATGTGAGGTCCCCATTGAATAGGTTTCCACCCTCCAGTAATCCTTCTGCATTAGATTGATTTATGAATGTATCAGATTCTTTGTTAGCATGTAAACCACTAATTAATTTAAAGCTCTCTGTGGAAAAATTAAAGCCCTGGTTAAGGCTTTCAACAGGCTCAGATGGTGCTAATAATGGAAAAACAAGTTATATTAATGAGTTTTGATGCGATCAGCACAATTCTTGCTTTACAAACAGTTTTTGCAGTAAAACAGTGGAGACTGCAAGTTTTTAAAGAAAGAGTGGAAGAAATAAAAAAAAAAAGGCATAAAAAACTCGCAGTGTCAGTAACATGTCCCATTATTGTAAGGAACTGAGTCACTTCTGCTTGTTACAACTTTCTTAAATGTAATGGGTTTAGATATATGTAACAGCCTCTTCTTCAAAAACCAGGGGAAGTGCAAACAGCTCTTGTTTCCAGATTGAAACAGAAGTTGTAATCAGCTTTGAAAAGATCTGCCTCTTCTCATCAAGCGCTGCCAAACTGGAGCGTTCACATGGAGATGGATGTGTTGAAGTGCAGAAAGGTCTTGACTGAAATTGCAGTAAAGTCACTTGAAAGTTTGACTGTGTTTTCAGCTTTCTGAAATTCCCAGGAGGTTTGTATGTAGTTTCAGTCTTCCTCTGTGCTCAAGTTCAGGCTTTTAGTGTGGGTGCTAGTTTCTGGTGAGAAGAAAGAGATCATACCCCAGTTTGATGGTACTTAGTTGAGCTGAACGAAATTAAGATTGAAAGCAAAATCGTCTTTATTTTTTTTAAATGCCTTGTAGGAAGCTGAAAATGCACAGTTAGAGAGGCAGCCTGTGATTGTAGGAAATTGTGCCTCTCCTGGGAGCTGCATTTACCTCTCCTGGTGCTCAGCTCTTGCAGGGCACTGACACTCAGGCCACCACCAGGCGCTGTGGTCAGCTCGGCAGCTGACGTTAATGCTGCCCCATTAATCAGCATTTGGGGTCAGCATGCCCAGAGCCCCAGCTCCCAACATCTGCACTACGTACCAGGCTTTTAGGGAGGAGGGGAATGCTGAGGTTGCCATCGAGCCAGGGTGTTACAGATGGCAGCACAATGTCCTGCCAGGAGCGCAGAGGCGCTCGCTGTCACTGCCGTGATGAATCCCTGCCGTCCCCTCCGGCCCTGGGGAAGGCTGCTGTTGCAGAGGCACCCAGGTCTTTTAGAAGTAGAGGATATTTAGTAATAAATGAAGTGTAAAGATGAGATAGGAAAGGTTAAATGTTCTTTCCCACCTTCTGCGTCCTTACATTCTATGAAAGCATCTATTAGTGCTTTGATTAGAAAGTAGCAGAGAGAGAGTAGCAAAGTAGCTGTTTTGAAATGTCTCATTGAATATTAAATATCCTAAGCCAGGAAGAAGCAGTCTGATCCTTGTACTGCCCTCTCTGTGAAGCTGTGTATTTCTGCACAGATAGCCCTGATGTCTGGCTCCTTTTTCGGAGAAACTTCATCATACGGCCCTCATGGAAACTCAGTGACATTAGTAGCAGCTTTAGCATCAATAATGATTATCGAAATTCTTTACAAGCCTGGTCTAATGCTCCTGGACCTCATTAGTCTTTCATACTTCATTAGGCCAAGTGTCCTCATTCACAACTTTGCAGTTTTATCTTCAGTGGTTTTAAAGTAAAACTTTATGTCCTGGGTACCTTTTGTTGTTTGCTTCAAGCAAACACGTGGATATTCTGAAGTTCTGTATTTTAAAGCTTTTATTGCATTTAGGTATTCCCTATAATTTAATTTGCTGACACTTTCAGCTGACACTTTTTTAAGGAGCGCCTGACTGCCCCTGCTCAGAGCCGGCCGCCCTTCAAGGAAGGCACGGGTTGCTGTGGGATTGAGTTCCCAGCGCTGTTTATCCAGCAAGGCTCCACGGGGCCGGGTGATTCCCGTGGATTTCCCGGCAGCGCGGCCGCCTCGGGCCGGGCGCTCCCCGCTCCGCCCGTGCGCCAGGAGAGGGCGCTGCAGGCACGGCAAAGGCGCCCCTGGAATTCCCGCTTGGAACTCGCCGTTCCAAAGGCAGCGCTGCGCCACCCGCGGCTTCGGTGCCTTTTACCGTAATCACCGGCACGGAAACACCAGCACTGTATCCAGAGGAGCAGAAATAAGGTTTTTTCCCGCAGCTGGAACTCACCGAAGTGGTGTCTCTCTCTGCAGCAAGTATTTNAGAATTATGTAAAAATCACTGAACACGGGAAAAAAACCCCCATCGAAATGCATTTATATAAGGTCTGAAAGTAAAACAGAGGCAATCTGTAGAAAGCATGTCATATTGACTAAACTGCCCTCCAGTAGAAATTGCCATTTATAGATGACAAAGGCAGGGGATGTGCAAGTTCTGAAAGGGCACGGGCAGTCTCCTAGCATCCATGGGTGTACGCAATATCGGAGTGGCAGTTGGCTCCAGCGTGCAGCAAATCCTGCTTTATGACTGGAAGCAGATGGAACCTGCTCTAGGCAATATCTCACTGCCTAATGGGAGTGATGCGCCCATGCACTAATAACAGTGAATTGCACACATTTTCATATCAAAGGTTAAGCTCTGCAATCCTCAGCTCCTCCAGGCAATGGCAGGAGTTGACTTGAGTAAGCCACACTCTCGCTGGATTAATATTTTTGCAGGGGTGACCTGGATAGGGCCACCAATCTGCGCACTGAAAAGGCAGAACATTTCTGGTCTGGTTTTAGCTCATGCAAAAAAGGGATCTCAGGTAGGACTGAATTAGTCACAACATCTAAGGATGAGGAAGAGGAAGGGTGAATGTGTGCACTGTGCCTACATCTTTAATTTTATGCAAACTAGGAAGGTAAATTTATACAGATTAATAGTAGTGAAACTGCTGTGGTATACTTGGTGTTGCAACTTTTTGTTGAAGTACCTGGGTAAATTAGTGTGTTACAGGAAGTAAAAGAAGTTGCTAGATTTTTGTTGGGCTTGGTTTGTTTGATTTATTTTTTGGTGGCCAGTAGTTAAACTATTATTGTAGAATTTATAATACCATCAATTGCTTCTGTAAAAGACATGTTTCCATTGTTAATTTGGGGAACAGAGAGAAATCCATTAATGCATCTTCTTAAGACTTTAATTTATTTTTTTTTAATTAAAGGTTTTGATTTTTTTTTTCCTTGCAAAGAAGGTTACCAGGAAGGAGAGAAAGTTCCTGTATAAGGAAGGACAACATTTATATACCAAGGCTTGTGCAGTTGTGCTGCCTCTATTAATTTCCCGTTTCTTTAAATTCTTGGAGCTTGTTCTATGAACTGACCCTTGGAAAGAGTCAGCTCAAGCAGTGCTTTAAATTGCATGTGAGTGTACAAACTCCTTACTGCAACAAGTCTTTGTTCAGCATCCAGCCCATGGAGCCCTGATCCACAACTGCTCCACAGCACAAAGAGCAGGGTAAGGTTCTGCTGGCTTGTCAGCTCCCTCTGGGCAGTGACACAACAGAGGTATATAGAAAATAATCTGTTGAGGCTGATTTAAAGAGTGACAGCAGAAACTGGGAAAAGCCTTTGGTGCATTTCTGACCACTGAACACTTTGCAGGTAGACAGGAAAACTATTTACAGCTCATCTGAAAAAGATTTGGACTTTATATTTTGGAGAATATTCTTTGTGCCATTAAGTCCCATGAGCTTTTTTGTTGCTTTTCTCTTGGCAGAGCATAATCACATCTCTCTGCAACTTCTCTCCAAGATTTAAAAGAAATATTAAAACACTGTAAGAAAGTAATGTCTTCCTATTCAGCTTTGTACAGATTCCTATAATCTGGGTAACTGTGATTCTTCCTGTCCTTTCCCTCCCAACTCCAGTTTTCATAAACTTTAATTCAGTTTTTGCTTTGTCAGGAATTTGCTTTTGCATACTTTCTGTTTGTTTTGGCCCTGTGTCCACTGCATTGTGATAAAGCATCTTTTGATATTCTACAGGATCTCTCATAATGAAGATCTCATGACACAGTTTTCCAAGTCTGGAAGTGGTGATCAGACTTGCTTGCATGTCCTGCAAGAGGAGACTGTCTAGACTGTGGGAACGACTGTGATGTTTGGATTGTGTTATTTCCATACTGCTTGGCATGATGCACTCTGTAGTTAGTCTGGAAAATAATGAAAGTGCCAGGCCTGGTACAGGGCCTTACCTGGCTGTGAAGTGTGTTTTCTTCCTTCTCCAAACTACATGGAAAATTGTGCCTTCCGTGTGGTACCTTGCTGCGTGACTGTAAATAACCAGGTGCTTAAAACCCCTCTTCACTAAATTCATTAATGGTCATGTTCTTCAACTTTGGTGTCCTACAAGGCCTGTAATTACCTTTGCCACCTAAATCCTTTATAATCTTGGAAAAGATTTAATTTCTGACCTAAATAGCTAATTTGTAAAACAAGCTTTGTTCTGACTCTTCTGCTGTTTGTCTGTTTGCTTGTGTAGGTAGTGAGGTCTTTGGGGAAGAGGCAGGGTCTTCTAAATAGTGGTGATGGATGCTTGGATCCTGGAGTGCTGGTGTGCCATGAACAGTCACAGCCCAGGGCCTTGGAATGAATAGTGAGAGAGGATTTGGCTCAGTGTGTGCATTCACACAACTGTCATTATGTAATTACATCTTTATGATGCAGATTTATGATTGGCATACATGGTGGTATTGCTTATTTAGAAATACTTTCTGAGTGTTGGGGAAAAATCATTATCTCTTGGGAACATCCTGTTCTTGGTGGTAAGTATTAAAAAGTGCCCTGTGGCAGTGGCTGGCACAGTTTTCCATTTAAGAAACTTTTTCCATGGATGTCTCTAGAGCAGCAGGTCAGAATTTCCAGGTGCTTGTTGGAAATCTGGGGTTTTGAACTGCTTCCTGATGTCATTCATAATTAACCACCTCAAAAGGGAAAACTTGTGATGTAGGAGATATCGTCAGAAAATACATGCACAAAGTGAGAAGATGAAAATTAATTTCATACTAAAACTAGACTTTGAGAGTTGCCAGCTCTCACAGGCTAAAGTCAGGTTTCCAGTGCTTGTATCTTCCTTCAGTGGATAAGGGAAACCTGTTCACAAATAGGTGGGAGGAGATAAGTGGAAGTCAAGGTGTGAAGACTGCATGTGATCTAGCACACATCAGAAGGAAGAGCTTCAGAAGGAACATGAGCAGGTGAGCAGAAATACTCTTGTGAACTGCAAGAAACAAGAATATCAGCTCTGGAAATGTGTTTAATGTGTAAAGGGAGACAGGAGGGAGAGTATTTTCTTACTTTTGCTCTCTCCATGTGCTACTGCCTTACAGCTCGATGCCTGGGCAGGAGCAGCAGTACTCCATGGCATTGGTCCCCATAAACCCACAGCAGCTGAGCTGAACCAAACCTTTGTGCACCTGATACCCAGGAACCCAGCTCTGCTTGCGTGGTCATTTGTAATGTGGGTGGTTCTTCTCAGCCTCATTTTGTTCATAATTCTTCTGTATTGAATTTGATGTCAAACTTGATGGCTTGAGTGAGTGACAGGAGTTGTTTGTTTTAGTAATATATTGCAGGAGTCCCCAGAAGCACTGGGGAAGAGCAAATTTCCTGTTCTGCAAATGTGCAGCAGAATTTATTTCTTACCAAAACTTAAAGACTATATAATTACAAAGAGTTTGCTAACCCACTCTTCATACTCCTTGTGCTCAGTGGGCTGTACCCAAACTGGCATGGCTGGGATTCAGGAAGCCTCTAAAGCCTCTCTGAGCTGCTCTAATTCAGGGCAAAGGGGTCACTCTCCTCTTTTAAAGTTTCTGCCCCTGTGAAAGGCAAGAGAGCTACATGGGGAAATGATCTGAAAATTTAGTGTGCTAGCCAAAACGTACTAAAAATTCAGAGTGACTCTCCTGACTCCTGTTACAGTGCTCTCCGTGGTATAAAATGTTCATGGGAAGTCCTGAGTTTTAATTATGTGATTATGTGTTTTATTGTCCAGAAGCAGAACTTCTGCTCAGTCTAATAGCTGCTAATTTTTTTCAACTAAATGCTGAAGGTGGAAGTGACAGAAGAGGGTAGGGCTGCGCTTCTTGGTTCTAGTAGTTAGTATTTTCTGTAGAAAAGGAAACATACTTTTTTCTCTTCAGGAATATCAAGCTAACACTCAAAATTGTCAACACTCACTATTAAGTTGAAAAAAACCAGATTGGTTTCTTATGTCTTAAATGAGATGTGTATGTGACTATGTGCAATTAATAGATGAGGATAAACTAGGGTTAAATCCAATAAAACAGGTATATCCTGCATAAAAAGATTAATGTGGTAATGAAGACCAGAGAAGTAAGTCTCAGTTTTTATACCTGTTTCTGACCTTCAGCTGTACAAGTGTATTGGCTACTTGTTCTAGTAAGGAAGGAGACTAAAGGAGTAGAGCCTCTAAAGGCTGGCACTTAGAGTTGAGCTGAAATTGGTCTCTGGAAACACAAACAGAAATTCAAATGGATCTATTACTGCAAACTGATGGTGTAAAATTATATCAGGTGGAGACAAAGTCTTT
The DNA here is from genome assembly GCA_013389925.1 of Aegithalos caudatus. Classification (NCBI taxonomy): domain Eukaryota; kingdom Metazoa; phylum Chordata; class Aves; order Passeriformes; family Aegithalidae; genus Aegithalos; species Aegithalos caudatus. Next base: position 240,844 of record WEIU01016454.1, read on the forward strand.
TAGTTATTTCATTTTGACCAGTGAATGAATTAAAAACTGCATGAAAAATTTTTATTTTATTTTTTTCTTATTTTGCCATGTTCCAGACTTTCAAACTCAGGCTGGCCCTGAAGGTTGAGTCAGTTCTTGTGAGTGTGTGTGTTGTCAGCACTAATAAAGATTTTGTAGTGGCAGCTCTGTTAAAAATACCATAGAAGATGTACCAGCTTACAGGAAAACCACAGCATTTCCCTACTGCCTATGGCAGTGCCTGTAGTGCTAGAGGGGTAAATATGGAAAACAGACACATTTATCAGAAAATTAAAGCAGTAGGACTCTGGAATCCATGCAAGGAACAGCTGAGTAAATAAGGCACCTTGTTTTGCACTTACTTACCAACCATAAATGGACTCTACAAGTGGACACAAAAAAACCCCCAAACTGTAATAAGATCTGACATTTTCATGAGGAATGCTGTAAAGAGCCTGAGGAAAAGAAATGCTGTATGAAAAGGTAGCAGCAAAGCAGTGATGCCAGAGGTGTTGAATGTGTCAGCTGAGAAAGGCAAATGAAGAGTCTGTGAAAATGAAAATACTGGTATATCCCAGATTTGTGGGGGTCTGATGGCACTACAGACTGTTCTGAGCTGCATCTCATGAGAGGCATGGTTAAGTTCTACTTCTGTCAGTTTCATAAATTTTATTTAACCTTAGATCTATTTCAGTTAACTCCTTGACATCCTATTTACTAGAGGGAAATAGAAACACATTAATGAGAAGTACAGAAAGTGAAGAAGCCCTAACACTTCTCAGCATCAGGGCAAGAAAACACATACTATCCCAGCCTGTGAGTAAATTCCAGAGCTCCCTGGAGCGCCAGAGTTCCACTGACCAATCTGTTCAAGCCAAATAAAACTCTCAGAAGTGTGCTTTTTCCTGGTGCTTATCCTGTGTTTATCCTGCTGCCTTAACTCCTATCTCGCTAACACAGATCCAAGCGGGAAACGCTTGATTCAGCCCCGTGCCCATTTATTCTGTGAGCACTCAGTCCTTTAGAAAGGAAACCATTTATATCATCTAAAGGCCATGCTGGTCAGTGACAGAGGAGGCAGGCACACAGGCACTGCAGATAAGCAGGAGGCATTTAGGATGTGGCTGTGTCCCTGCTGGGGGCTGCTGTCACCCCGGCCCACTGCGCTGGGATTGTGCTGCTGCTCCGTCTTCTGCTTCATTGCACCACCCGCCACGTTACTTCAGAGCCCTGCTGGGGGCTCAGTTAAGCCTTGCCTTGTTCCTGTGCTGAGCCTCAGGCAATTCTCTGCTGGCTGGAGAGGCTGGTGACCTCCAGCTGCCCATCAGGAGGGATCAGTCTGGGGCAGTGAGCTTGCCTACCAGCGCAGCTGGATCCAGAGGAAACCTGGAGGCTGGGCACCCTTGTTACTCGGGCTTTGAGCCTGTGTCCCCCTTCACTGCACGCTTCAAAGAGTGTAGCAGTAAATTCTGCATTGCTTCATGTGGATTCTGTAGGTTAAAACCCATACCAGGTGTACAAGTGTAGTGTGAGTGACACGTCACCTTTCATTGACTTTTTTACCTGATCCTTCTCTTCTGCCCTCTTGCAAATTGTGTTTTATTTCTGCTGAGCACTGTTCCACTGTAACAGGTTCTTTTAAATGGATCAATGTTTGAGAAATCAAAATCCAGCAGGACTATGAATTCATGGTCTTCCATTCACTTCTTCCCTCCCCTCATTCTGTCTGGCCTTCATAGCCTTTAGCAAGTATCCAAAAAATACTGTTATGTGGTAATGTTTACATAGTGGCTTATCAAAATATTATTACGTAGTTAAAGAGAATTTAAATAAATCTGAGTCTGAGCTGACCAATATTTGCCACAGTTCATGAAATTATTTCTATAGACACTCCTAACAATGAGGACAGGACCTGGAAAATGCCTGACTTTCTAAAAACACATTTGTAAATCTTTCTCGGCTGTTGGATACCCTGGTTTTCAGAGCTCAAGGATTCTCTTCACTCTTTCCTCCTGAAGTCCATGTCTAGGCTGAAATTTCATCCAAACAGAGCAAATATCTATTACTTAGGTATAAAAGAAACCAATGCCACATCAAAACTAAGTGTAATGACAGCAAGTGCAAGTGTGGAAATTACCTTAAACCATGTGGCCTAAGGCTCATCTCATGCATCTATACAGAGCAGAGTTGTTGCTGTAGGTCACAAAAAGTCCAAAGAACTTGTACTTGAGAGAGCTTCACTCAAATCTGGCCCTTGCTGCAAGACTTCTGGTCCAAGAGGGAGTTTCTACATGCCAAATATAGACAATATCCCATGAGATCAGGCATATTCTGGAAGCTGGTTCCTCCTTGGATCTTTTATTTCTTGTCTTTGGGTTCATTTATTTTTTATCTTTGTGACTGGGGAGTTTGTTCCACGGCCTGTTTGTTCAAATAAACCCAGTAGAAAGTGGCTGAGAGGCTTGCAGCCTGTCATCAGTAGAACATTCAGCTCTGAACTCTCAGAGTCTGTGAAGTATTTATGTGTGTAAATGCAGGCTATACTTGTGTTATAGCTAATGTTTTGATGCCAGTTTTAGTTATTCACAGATATAGTTTTGTTCTTATGAAAAACTCAAGTTCCAAAACCTCAGTTCTATTTCTATGAGCAGGAGCTTTTGTTTTGCTAGACAACATTTTACCTTCTGTTTTCTGCATTGCTATGTTGATATCCCTTCAGGAAATGTTCAAGAATTGCAGATCTTGTAGAATATTGTAGGAGAATCAAACAACTGACACTTTGCTGGCCCAGGTGGGTTGGCTCTTGCAAGTTGTTCTCTACACACACTCTTTTGTGCTGTTTTATGGTTCAAACACCATTATTATAAAATTTCTGGTATCAAACAAGTGAAAAACACAGGGACTGGAGATTTTTTTCTTGTTTGCAATTGAATAAGACAAGGCACTTTGTAAACAAGTTACCTTGGTTATAAAGCTTTGTTTCTAATAAGAAGATATTGTATTTGGGTATGAAAACCCAAACAGCTTTATTCCTAGTTAGAAATCTTAAGGTAGTGGAAGTCACCTTATCAAAAAAAGCATGTGGTAAAGGACTTGAAATTATAATTACCCATTTTAATCTAAGATGTTTCAGGGAATTTTTTGTTCCTTGTATTACTTAGCAGTCCCACTGTTTCTAATTTTGGTATTGACAGATTTTTTTACTTCACATTTTTTGAATACTAGGTATTCATATGGATTATACCTATCTTAATAGAGTTAGCAAGTTTTTATTTGAACTTGAAAAACATTTCATTATGTTTAATCTAGAGAAATGAGATTTCTTTAATTGCTGTCTGTAGAAGCTATTAGAAGCTCAATTACATTTGCAAATTCATTTTAAGTGTTATCATTTAAAGATTACTAATTTTTAAAAAATCATGACTTGACTGTGGGATGTTCAGCTTTACTAATAGTAACTCTCTCTGCACCCCTCCAACTACAAGAAAATAACATTTAAAATGGAGAAATGAACTATGCTAGGAACTGAAGCAAGTCTTCAAAACTGGGCTATCAATTTTGAATCTGAATAAATAGCAACAGTTTAATTAGGGAGACAAGAGTTTCAAAAAATATGTTACTTGCCTACATTCAACAGTGCAAATATGACTCAAGGGATGAGCTTTAGGAAGCTGAGAGAATGGTGGCCACTGGGGTGTTAGTGTTCCACCTGTATGAATGCACTGCTGCCAGGGGCTCTGCCTGCAGCTTTGTCTCCAGGACAGGTGCTCAAACAGGTCCACAGTTCACTTCAGTCTGTTAATTTCTGGAAGACTATGAGGGGGATTTTTTTGCTGTTTAATTTCTTTTCCCCAGGTGACTCTGAATTTTTGTGGCCTGTCATTGGGTGTTCCACAGAAATGTAGAGCTGCTGGGCAGTCAGAGCTCCCTTTTGGAGCACTGGTGGTTCACCACAGCTCCTGGAGGGGATGGGCTGACAGTGGTTCTCACTATCCAGTTCTAAGCCAAAAGGTTTTATGAGATTTTTAATTCTTTTCCCTTGTAAAATAAATGTTATCACAACTCCAACTATATATACAGCACTGCTGGTGTAATAGCCTGCCTAATTCAGATTAATTGTAGGCTTGCAATGATAAAGGAGCTTCAGCACAGCAGTTATTCTGTCGCACAGATGCAATTAAAACCATATCAATGCAGTATAAATAATGCTAAATTAAGTTGCTGTCCTTCCACATGGTGGCAATTTTGAGCTAGTGCACAATGAAAGCTAGCATCTTATTTGGTTCAGAAGGAGTAACTACACCAAGAAGCAGTTTCTATTTTCCTTTAATGGCTCTGGTGCAGCGTTGTCACCCAACAATATGTGGTGTGTAAATTACTGTCACCAAAATATCACTAGTAATAATAATAATGAGCATTTCCTGTTTTGTTATTCATCTTAGAGGCAAGGAAAGCTTGAGGTTTACATCTGAAAGTCATGGGATACCTGTGTTAGTCTAAGATGAAGCCAAAGAGACAGATGTGTTAGCATGTAGAAATTTCGTAGTGGAAAATGAATGATTTGCTTCAAATTATTTAATTTTACCTGGTTTAAAAGCATTTTTAGAAAATTCTAAAAGAAATTAGTGTCAGTTAGATTTTCCCCTGTTTTTTTGGGGAGCCTGTCATTTTGGGAGCAGAATGCTGTTCTCAAGAACCATAATTTTTTCTTACTGGTATGAAAAAGCTAAAAGATACCAGCCTAAAATTAGGATACTGCTTTTTATACTATTTATATCTTACTGTTGCAAAGCTGTAGCAGGAATAAGTTTAAGGAAAATGGTTACATCATAAAATAATTGGGGAAAAAAGTAGAGGCTTAATGTAAAACAAGGAAATTTTTTCCTTAGCCTCTGTAGTGCAAGCCTGTCAGTTGAAAGGTGAAATGAAAAAATTTGTTTTGATTGCAAAGCAGCCACACAACCTCACCACTAGCTTTTTTATTTTAAAGAGATGTGGAAGTAAAGCTACCTCTCCCTCCATGAACTCTCCAAGTGTTTATGTTATTGCTGTTTTTACTTCAGTGCTCCACTGTGCTTTAAATACACCTGTAACTTCATCCCTGGGAAGGCTTTGGGTGTTTATTTGTCAGTATTCCCAGTGTAGCTGGAAAAGGTAACGAGGGACAAAGACACTGCCACTGTTGCAAAGCCCTGCTTTCAGTAGCTGGTTAATTTAATAACTCTTTCTTCAGTAAAATGATTCTGCTGTAAGCAGCCTGTAAAAATTGTAATAAGCACAGTAAGCAGTGCACTTATTTTCTTCCCATTCTTTGGGGGAATGTATTCTCATGCTGAGAAAGTCCACTACAAGGAATGCTGCTGCAATGTTCTGCAAAGTTGTTTGTCAGTGCCTGGGTTTATTTTTGCGGGGAAGTATTGATTACAGAACGAGAAACATTTGGTTTAACAGGGATCGATGAGTAGCAAACAAAGGACACTGAAGTTTGACTCATTTTAATTTGAATGAAAATACAGTACCCAGTGCAATTCATGATGAAATAAAAAATGATATATGCTCTCTGGTTTTTAATCACATTTCTTTCCTGTCATTTGTGAGTGAAATAGGTTCAGATAGAGGACGGTAATATCCTGTGTGCTGGATTTGGGAGCAGGTTGCACATCAGGAGTTTGGAGGGAGAGTGCTGGGATTTGCAGGAGGGGGACAAGTAGGTCCTGCTGCCTCTGGAGAGAGGTGAAAATCTCACCAAAGAGATTCCAGCCACCCTCTGTGTTAGAGAGATGAGGGCAAACCACCTTGGACTCATTGACCTGTTTGATTTGCAAGGCCCAAACACAAGCTCTCACAAAATACCTGTAACACAGAGAACATTTGTACTTCCCTTTCCCCAGCTGCTTAGGCTGTGAGCAGCTGGGTCTCAGGTATATTTTGTGGCACTTGAACAAATACCATTTAATCACCAGGCATTTCGTTGGGAGAATTGAATATTCATTGCATCAGAAAGAATGAGTTACTTTGTTAAACCAACTGGGAGACCAAGTTGCAAATTCCAGTTTCTATTTCAATTAATATTTCATAATTAATTATTGAAAAATGGAACTGGTTCATCATCCTTCTCTTGTCTCTTGTCCCAGGCTGTTCTGTGGCTTCTGCCTACAGCAGTCTTCAAAAGGGTATACAAGGGTGAAAATAGTGGGCTTGAATACTTTGAGTGTGCATATTTATTCATAGGAGTATTGGGCATTGACTTGCTAGAAAAACTAATTTTAGTGTGCTTCTAGTAGCTGCTGTTGGTTTGCTTCATTCAGTTTTCATTGTTGTCTACACTATAGCTACGTTCTCTCTGGCTCGTGGGATGTTGTGTTGTAAACCAGGCTATGAGTCTGTTAAATGATGACTTTTATGGCAAGATATCAGAGGAACAGCATCAGAAAATGCATTAAAATAAATTCATAAAAACTCAGATTGGGTTTCCAATGACTTAATGGTACTTCAAACTCTAAACCAAAAAATATTTTAATCTTTTCTTCCCATCATTTAAATTTATTGCAAAGTATCTGTTTGAAATCAATATTAATTACACAGAAATTGTGACCCTCTTTAGCAAATGCTTTAAAGTAGTTGTTAAAAATTTAATGTGAAGGTTATTAGCCTGATTTTGGGCAGTATTAAGCCTGTGCTAAATATTCTCATGTAGACTTTTTTGACAAAATATAGGTCCCATGTTTGCATAATTAGCAGCACCATAGTAAATCCTTTCTGGCAATGCACAGGGGAAGTAAAGAACAAATTTAAGACTAGAGGACTCTTATTGCTACTTAAACAGTATCTCTTTCCCCAGCTTATGACTTGACCGTAATGATGAGAGATTGCATGTGTGCCCCTCTTCAGATATTTTTGTATTTGAACTAATCAGTCAGGTTCTATCTCACTGTTCTGAAGAGTTGCTTTTCATAAGGCCCAAGGATAAGTTAAACAGAAGGAGGAGGGAGCAGTTCCTGGATGGAAGTGTTGGACTGTCCCTGATGGATTGCAATGCCCTGTGCAGCCTGTGTGGGGTATGTGTGTGTACCCCACACCTCTAATTCTTAACTTTATGTCATCTTTAGTTTTAAATCTTGACACAGAGCCTCACTTTTCTTTAACATGTAAAGAAAAGATAAATTATTGATTATAATGGTATGATTTTTTAAATGCAAAAAGATAAATGAACAAGTTAAAAAAGAAAATGCTTTTATGTGTTAGGCTGACCACAGCCTTGGTTCAACTTTGCTTCTGCTCCCCATCCTCAGCAGAACCTGGAGGACAAAATTACAAAGAAGTTTGTACACCATGATAAAAACAGGGAGATGGAGAGTTTTGGAATGAGAAATCTGCTTGAGTTACTGAAATGCTTGACCCTCAGGAGGAGAAATCACCGAGTACTTCTCTGAGAAGTATTTTCGTTGTTGTTCCTGCCATTCTGATGAGACATTTGGTGATTTTACCAGCAGTAACACCTAAAGGAGATGAAACTCCAGGTCCCTGACTTGGAAGGCTTTAGTGCCATCCATGTCTAGATTTAAAGTTAACAATGAAATAGCCCTGGAATGAAAAAGAGGTGAAACATCAGCATTTCCATGCCAAGCCTTGCCATGCCACACATTCCCTCTGTGTGCCAGTGTCAGGCTGTTCAGAAGCCAAGGACCTGCTGTGCATCCCTCACCCTGCAGCACCATCTGCTGCTCTCTGCCTTGCAGGCTGCCACCTGCCCCATCCACACTCACGCTTCCTCACCCAACAGTCCAGACATTTGCACTTTGGTGGAACGTGACAGAACCGGGAGCTGACATTGGTGACACATCCCAGGGTGATTAAGGGAGACACAAATGGTTGAGCTGCTCTTGTAGGGCCGCACAGGGTTAGTCCTTAGGCCGAGAGCACAGCTATTAACCAGTAACTCTGAGAATAAGTGGTGTCTCTTGGTCTCTTCATGGAGTGCTGAGGAACAAATCATGTTTTTCTGTCAAACACGTGCGTTACTCCCAATCTAGTTATAAATAGTTTCCATGCCTTTTGTTTTGATCGTGAGCAGCTCAGATTGGATTCCTTCTTTACCTTTTAGAAGATGACTTAACATGTGGTACATGTCCCTGCCTGGATGAGGAATGAAACATTTTGACACGAACATTTCTACAGCTACACAAAAAGGAGCTTGCTGAAGTGCAGGTGCTGGCTCAGGAGCGTAATGAGCAGCCCGTGAAACTTTGTTCCGTGTTAAAATATTCCAGTACTTGCACGAAAGTATCAGGAGAGTTTGCTAACACTGTCTTTCACTCTAGTTTGTTCACATGAATTTTTTGCCTGTTTGGGAAGTTATCAGGAATTTGACTGGGTGATGTGATGAAAGTCAGGCTCTCTGGGGAGGCTGAAAAGAGGAAGCAAGAATCAAGTAAAGGTTATGCTTCTAAGAAGGGAAGGGTACAGCTGTGCTGCAAGGAGAGGAAGCAGGGAAAAATAGTTTGAGCAGAGCTTGTGGAGAGAAGAATCTGTAATTAAAAAGGAATTGGCAAGTGGGAATACATTACTTCATTGGAAGATGGCAATGATTTTTCTAGTGTTAAAATGAACTGAAGCATTTCACATGATACTTTTTTTATTCAACCTCTTCTTCATATAGCATGCTACTTCTATTACTTTCTATTAAGCTTATATTCACTATAAAACCTTTAATGAATTCTGTTTATTTCTTCTCACACGCCTATTTTTGCACAGGAATAAAGCACAGAAGAGCTTATAAAGTGCATATCTTCAGCACAAAAATCCTGCAAAGTTCAGGGGTATATTTTCTTCTTCGAGGAGACAAAAAAAAAATCTAAAAAATCTCTGTTTAATCCTGGCATTTCTGTACGTTAGGCTCACTTCTCTCTTCTGACACTTCATTATGGATTTTCTGTGTCTGAATAAAAATCTAGTTCTCTTTTCTGGTGGATAAGGTCACTGCTGCTGGGAGCTACTTTCTGTGTGCAGTATACTTGAGTGTTTTGTGTCCTGCAGACTGAAAACTTCCCAAGTGTGGGTGGTCTCTTACACCTTTTTCTCCCCACTTCACAGTATTTATTGTCTGTGATCTGACAGAAAGCATATCTGCTTTCTGCCTGCAAGAAATGGCAGAAGTGCTGCAAGGTTGCCAATAAATTCTTGTGAAGGATGCTGGCAGTGAGGGCTGATGGTGTTGTTGCTGTGCAGCTTTCCTGTGGGCAAGTCTTGGCCCCGTTCATACAGGAGGGTTTTGGTAGCTGGGAAGAGAACCCAAAAGTTCAGGGCCATAGGTCAGTGCTGTTGTTTCTGATCTTGTAGCCTTGTGACTGGTTTGTTGTTCATCCCTAAACTTGAAAGGAGCAGGAGTTTTGTACAGCAGCAGTACGTGCTCATGTAATCAATGTGTTGTAATTCTTGCCCATGAGGTGGCTGAACTGGAACTGGACATTCAGCTCATTCCAGAAGAATAACATTCCAGAATAACATTCCTGAAATGTTATTATGGTTGTAATGCCCATTTGTTGCTTGTTTAAAAGTACTTTTCTTAAGGTAATTCTTATGTTCTTTCTTCTTGAGAAAAGAGTCCCCATGTGGATGTGCTGATCTTTTTGTGTAGGATGATAACATAGCCTTCCCCATGTGAATAGAAGGAGTAAATGGCTGCAACATTCTCTGACCTGTCAGCAAGAGGTAAATGAAGCCTAGAAATAGCTTGCACAGCTCTTTGACCTGTAGGAGGGAGTTAGGGTTTGTGAATCTGAGCTGTCTATGCAGTTCTCTACCAGAAGGGGTGGGTTTGTGATGAGCTGTAGGTACAGCACAGTCCTTCTGCAGGACAGGCAGTGGAGCTGTGAGCAGCCTGCAGAAACCTTGGCAGCAAGATGGAGAGCAGGAGACTCATCTGCTTTTTTGTGTCACTTTTTGTCTGTCCTACCCATGGACATCTGGCTTTGTACATAATGTAGAAAGATTTATTTGAGGACTAGAGCATGGTCAGCATAGCAAGCATGGCCAGCATAGTAAACATGCAGAGGTAGTTTCTGTGTCAGAATAAGATAATTGTGGCTCTTGTGATGCTGAATAAACCTGAAGGCACAGGTGAATCTCTGTTTTACAGTCCATTGTTGTAGTTAAGCTTTGCTGTGTCAGGTAGCTCAGGCACAGCCTTGGGTCAGCTTAGCCACTCAGGTCTTCGTAGTAGCACCTGAGTTTCCTCCAAGGTGGCTTCTCAGTTCTTGTAGGAGCAACTACTGTTTGGTTTTAAGCCCAGTTTCTGTAGACACCAGTATCTCCTGAAAGCTTTTCTTAAGTCCCAGGTGGTAGTTACGTATTTCTTTTATCTCATTTTCCTTGATACCCACTGTGGTCCTAGATGTCCCTTTAGCAGCAGTGAAAGTTCCCTGCAAGAGAAGATGCTGACAGCAATTCAGCAAGAGTTCCTGGAGCAGGATCATTTTGAAGTTGGCATTGATGGGATCTAAGCTGGAGCAATACTGACTGCTGTGAATATTCTTCCCATATCATTTTCCTGAGTTATGCTCTGTGAGCCAATTGCTGTCTTCTGCCTGGTGCTGAACTCTCTGCTCTTCCTCCTCGGCTGAAACCGAGGATTACTCAGCACCTGGCAGGACACAGCTGTGTAACACTAAGGACAGTGATTAGATAATTTAGTTAGAACAATGTATTTATTTGCCAGTAATTTGTTTCTTGTTCTTGCAGTTTTCCATTTTCCAGGTATTACATATGGCCAACCAGACAGAACCCCTCTGTTCTCTGAGTAATTCCTCCTATTTTTTCACAAGCATATAGATATTTCATTTAAACCTTTGCAGCCTCCCTTTGTGGCATCTGCTTATTTATCACTGTCTTTAAGATCTGTTTTCCACTTGGAAATGTTCATATTTTTGGTCCCCTGGTTACTGCTGTTGTAAATTATTATCCAGTAAGATTTATAGCTGTGAGATTTGTACAAATAGCCTGTCTTCCTCATTTAATGGCTAATCTCTGAGATACCTTTGTTATTTACTAATGAAACTGTATAGATAATTTTTATATACATTTTTGCAGGTATGTCATGAAAATTTAGATCAGAGGTGGAATTACGTCAGGCTCTATGACAGGCTGCAAATCTCCCTGTACCAAAGGCACAAAGCAGATGGGTGGGGAACCCACTGTAGCTGTACAATGACCTAACCTGTTCCTAGACATGGGAGCCCCATCCCCGAGAGAAAATAATGTAGTGCCACCTAAAATCCTTGGGGGTTTTATTGATGTTATCTCATTTAAATTCACTAGGATAAAATTTAATTTAATTTAATTTCCATTTAACAGGGTCACATGGAAAAGGCTGTAAATACATTCCTTTAATTGCAATAATATTTTTAATAACTTAAGGTTAATTTCTCTGCTCCTCTTTAATTGTATTTAGCCACTATTGAAATATGATTTAAAAATCTTTAAGTACCCTTTCTATGATGTTTTTTCTTTAAAAAAAAAAAAAAAAAGTTAGGCCATGACATGTGTAGATTTATCCAGGTAGTGCTGTGTGCTGTGTTTTTGGGTCCTGTGTTTTAAGAATTAGCAAAACCCATGTCTTACTTGCCTTATTGCTCTCATACTGGTTTGTTTTGTACTCAGTTTTTATAACACATTTATTATCATAGTATTTCACTAAGTAAATTCAAATAAACTCTGTTCTATTGATGGGGATCCTCCTCTTAGCCAAAACAAGAAAAAAAACCAGTGGCTGCAGAATCAGGTTCTTTTCCTCTTTGTGAGGTTGAAACATTGAGGGATGGGTGACAAGCTGACCTCTTGATTTGTTTCATGCTCCCCATGTCTGCGTTCAAGCAAGATGGGTCAGAGATCTCAAATATAATTTTTATATTTGTTTTGAATGGAGGTGAAGGAAAAGCACTTTGAAGGAAAGGGTGGGTGTTTGTTTTTCAATATGCTGGCATCCATGGGTGAGCTGAGGAAGGGTAGCTCAGTGTGATGGGATATTCTGAAAAAATTCTTCCCTCTGTAACTAGCTGCACAGAAATGACGGGACTGAATTAGTAAGATAATTATTTTGATTTTTTAATGATTTTTCCCAAATGAAATATCTTTTTTTTTTTTTTTCTTCCTAAAAGTGTTGTTGATGTTTAAAATTAATGAATAAATCTTTCTGGTATTTCAGCGTGAGAAGCTGATACATGAGTTGGAGGAAGAAAGACATTTGAGACTTGAGAGTGAGAAAAGATTACGGGAGGTGACCCTGGAGTCGGAGAGGAGCAGAGCTCAGATGCGGGGGCTGCAGGAACAGTTTTCCAGGTATGTAGCACAAGTAAACTGCATTAAAAAATGGGAAAAACACATTTGGTGCAGAAACATCATCCAGACCTGTTGATAACTTGAATGGATCTAATCTAAGCCAAAATCTGCTCTTCCTTTGAAATTCCATCAGCACCATAGGCTCTTGGCTAAATGCTTGCTGGGATACTTAAAATTTTTATGCCATCACTTTATGACATGGTGAAAATCTTCATTTTAGGGATTTTGCATTTGCTAGAATTCCCAATAATTTTCTAAGTGTAGGTCTTCACTTCTCAAGAAGTGCATGCCACTGATAAATCAGTATGTGGCTGTTTGTGTCTTGTAAACAAGAATGGGTTTGATCAATCTGGATAAAGAGAGGAAGAAAAAGTGAAGCCTTTTGGCAGCTTTGGGCAAGCTCACCCTGCTTGGATTTGCTTCAAATCTCTTCCTGCATTGCCTGGGCCAGAGCTTTGGGCTAGAACAGAGCTCCATTTACAAGAGAACCAGCTTAGAACAGGGATTAACACAAACCATTCATATGATAATAGTAAGGATTTGGGTTATTTATTGTTTTCATGATGCATGATGAGATCTTGTACCTCAGACAGATTTTTCATTGTTTTTCTCGTGAACAGAAACAAAAGAGACAATGGAATTTCATATATATTTTCCATCAAGAATGAATATTAACTCCTTCCCTTAGACCACTGACTTGTTAAAAGCTCAAGTTCAGTTTAATAAGGTGAAAAGAACCTGGAGGGTTACTTTTTTCATTGGTTATGTTTTTTGGGGTTTTAGGGTATTCTGCTTTGGGCATTTTTTGTGGGTTTTTTGTTTTTTTTTTTCTTATTTCCTCAGTGTTTGCCATGCTGCTCATCTAATTTGAATCTGGTTTTCTAGCAACACTGCAAAAACCATTGATAGCAATAATAAATGTTCTCCTCTGTTATTTTGTGTTTGGATAATTTGAATTAATTGTGTGCAGAACTCAAAAAACCTGTTCAGATAATTCTGAGATTCTCCATTAAAAATGCTAAGGATATTTCTTTTTTAGTTTTCTGTTGTTCCTCTTCATTGACCTTTGGTTTCAATTTTACTTTTTCTGATGAGACTCCTGGAGCAATATACACAAAATAAATCCACCCCATGAGTAGTCCTAGTTTGACTATTTTACTCTATTGTATATTAATCTTTATTTAAGGAAGAATTCCCTGAGGTCCTGATTTTAGGACAGTATTATTTCTGCAATAGCTAGAAAGCTGTGAAATTAACTTTGAGGGTGGTGGAGCCATGGTTAAGAAAAGAAGGGGTGAGGGGGAGCCAGTCTCCAGAGTGATGCTCCCAGTACCTTCATAAAATTTTAGCTGATGCATATTCAGATCTTTTCAGGAGAGCTCTTCATTATTCCTGTGGAACTGCAGTAGTCTGATTCATTTCTACCATGTTTCTGAAAAGAAAAACTATTTTATTAGTCAGGATCCCTGAAGTCCACTATCTTCAAATTAATCCATTCTTTTTCTTCCACTGCTGTTTGCAGTCGAGCGTGCTCGGGTCTGTTGAGAAGCAGAGGGACGAGAGTTCTTTGAATTAAAGTTGTTTGTCTCTTTATGTCTGTCCCTCTGATTTAGATAAAGGTGATGGCCCTCTAAATCAGCATTATGTTCTTTTTAAGGCTGTCTGCACATTGGCTAAACTGTTTGAAAGCAAACTTAAATAGCATTTTTCATTAATGGCAACTTGGTTAGCCCTTTTATTCCTGTGAGGAAAACTCCTGCTGGCCTCATCAGGCTGTGGTTTTATTTTAGCATAGGCCAGATGCTAGGAAGAGAATGTGTCACTTAAATATTTTGTTTTATTTTAAAACATTATGTTTGTTATGATGAATATTAAAGGTTATTTTTGCTGATTTTTAGTAGGATATTAAGATATTTGCTTATACAAACAGACTTTCTCCCTTAATGAGTGTACTTTTCCTTATCCTGCTTGAACAAATAATGGAACTGGAAGCTGGATAATCTTGTGCTGCCTAGAGATTCTGTATTGTTTGAAGGATTTGCAAGCTTTTTTTCTTAATTTGAACACAATTAAACAGGACAAGAAAAATGCTGATGGGATGAAATGTTAAAACCAAGTGAAGAAGATGACTAGAGAATAATATTTGGGCTCAAACATTCTGTCTTTCAGATGTAGTTAGATCAATGTAAGAACATATACTATAGCAAAAATCCTTTAAATATGTGTAATTCCTGAACTGAGAGGATTTACCTAGACATTTCTATGTATATTTCTTTCTACATATACATTTCAAATTATTTTCTTTGTATGATGGGAAGAATGAAATATAATGGTTGGTGGTAATCTGTAAGTTGAACTTTGTAATCAGGAGAGCAATGCTCCCTATTCCTAAATGAAATTGTGTGAAAACTTTTATCTGTCATATAAGCATATGGTTTGAGATGAAGAACTTCAGAAGGTGAGAGGTTTTCTTGTTGAATGACGTTTCTGTTGTTACCAAGTAAGCAATATTTCAGCCCAGTAGTCTGAAATAAATCGAAGTTCTCTTTCTTAACACCTGCATAAATCTGCCAGAGCCTTAAATTGACAGAGTAGTTAGTTTGATAAATACGTGATAGCTGCTGAAAGAGCTTTTTAACTGAAGTTTCTTTTTCAGAATTGTAACATGTATCCATGTAGTTTTAAATTTGCATTTTAATTTTATTGGAGATGAAATATGTTGGAGGTGTGGAGAAACCCTGCAGGAAAAATCTTTAATACTGAAGTTGGGTTTTTACACTGTAGTTGGATGCTGTTATCTTTGCATTGCCTTAGTATGACCCCACCTTGAGGTACTTGATATTTTCTTTCTTAAACCCACTGAGATCTGTTAGTTCTCTGCAGCTGTTAAATTACATAAGGCTCTTTTTGGCATGACATTGTATAGCTGCACAGAGACCTACCCTATAAGAAGAAGTCAGCCCAGTTTCTTCCAAAACAGTGCCATGAAGTCTGACTTACCCATTCTTGTTGTTGCACACTGTGCCTCATGAACCTCCTTGTTGTTGGTTTCAGCTGTGCTTTCCCTGCTTTCAGCATTTTCCTACAACAGTAGGAACAGAAATGAAACAGCTCTGCCCACAGCAGTAGGTGTGATTTATAGTATCATTCTAAAAAGTGCACTAATAGACACAATATAAATTGATTGCATTTCCCTGCTGTACATCTGTAAGCAATAGAACTTGTTGTCTGTTGAATGCATGAAGTTCAGGTGACCCTAAACTGTGATTAAATGTTAAAACAGTAAAAGGGGTAGCTTTACTTAAGTTACTTTGATCACTATTTTGGTCTGAACAAAACAAGTTCAATAAACACTATTTTAAACTCTATCTGGAAACAGTAATTGAAGAGCCCATTATCAAATCTTAAAATCCCTTTTGGGTAAATTTCGAAAACTATTTCAGTTAAAGTTGTGTTGTTTATTGGTACCAATGTCTGTGACTGGAAAATTGCCTCAGGCTTTTAAGAATATATATTATTGGAAAAGTAGGAAATGGTCCTTGTTTGATCTGCCAGGGTGCTGTGAATAGGATGAGTGCAATTCTCATTAGACTGTATATTCCCCTCACATTAATATTGACTGTAGGGTTAGGCCTGTTGCTTCTGACAAGAGAAAAAATTACTGCTACAACACTTGGCATAATAGAACTGTGGGGTTGTAGGTTTAGGCACATCCTTTGTGTGTTTTCCAATTCTTGTTAATTCCCTTAGCTCCCCTCTGTCTTGTCAATAGGTGGGTGGGAATGATAACTGTTTTCCTTGCAGCTGTGATAAAGAGATTTTTATGCATTGCATCAGCATGTTGATGTTAAGTCATCACATTGTAATTTCTAAGGTCTGCTCAATTTAGAGGTCACACCTGCTTTCACCCCTGTACTGGTAATCCACATCCAACTAAGGCTGTGTCTGGGAAGTACGCACCAGCTCAGTTGACCCTGAGTTCGGTCACTTTGCCTAAGGCCAGCCATTAATAACATCTTAATCTAATTTCTGAGGAGATTAAAATGCTCTTCTGGCAGCTATTGATGGCATTACTTTGATTCTGTTATAGCAGGTGTGAGTAAGACACTATGTGGGAGTTCACTCCTTTCCTCAGAGGGGGATTCCAGAGGAAGTTGTCTGCAATTCTCCTTTGTGTGGTTCTGCAGTAACCTCATGTCATTCTCCCTGCATGGCCTGAGTGTAGGGTTATTGTGGGAGACAGGTTGGCCCAGATACAGAGTCTGTATCAAAGGCTGACCTTTGATCATCCTGCCCTGTGGTTTTAGTTATCACTGGATTTTATAAGGTAATACTGTATGAAATGTCACAAGGAAACCTGGTGAATAAGTGTCAGACACAAGTTCTCCATGTCTGGTGTGTGTCTCTTGTTCAGCTGCTCCTGCCTTGCTGCTGTCTGCAGGGTGAGCATTGTCAAACACCTGGGAGGTTGACCTTCACTGGCTGCCAGGTGCCCACCCAGCCACTCTCACCATCTTCAAGAGGGCTGGGAGAGAAAAGAAAAGCAAAAAAGCCCTCATGGATTAACGACAGGAGATCACTCACCAGTTACCATCAAAGGGAAAGATTTGACTTGGTAAAGGTTAATTAAATTCATTGCTAATTAAATATAGTGTGGGGTAGTGATAAACAATGATAAAACTAGTGACACTTATTCCCAGCCATCCCTTATTCCCAGGCTCAACTTCATTCCTTCACTGTGGACTCTTCCCCCTCCTCCCCTGAGCAGCAGGATGGGTGTCAGGGTTGTGGGGGAGGCTGCTGGTCTCTACAAGCTTCAGGACATGGTGTGAATGCTGCTTTTCTAGGGCTCTGACCTACTGCTTAGGATATTGATCTTACCTTTTGATTAGAATTGACAGAGTTAAAGAATGAAGTTTCTTTTAGATTAACACTGTTGGGGTGAGTACCTTAGTATGTTTATTTATGTGCATCTACAACACCTAGGTACATATTTCAACTATAATAGTTACTCAGAACTGTCAAGAACCATTCTAAGTAAGATCAAGGAACTTTTGTGTGAATAGTTTTTCATCTGACAGGAAATAAAGGGATGGCTTTACTAAACCCATGAAACTAAGCCTAAAGAGGAGCTTGCCTCAAGTTTATATGGAGTTTGACCCCACTCAGTTTCTGGGCTCCTTTGTGCTAAATATGCTGGTTTCCTGTTGTTTGACCAACAAATATTTTATTGCTTTTGATACCAGCCCCAGTTTTTTCCACTCTTTAGTTCTGTGTATGAATATGATGGTTTTGAAAGTACATGCACCTGAGAAATACCTTCAATGAGTGTGGTGGCTCAGTTTTCTTCATAAACAAAGTCCTCATTCTCACATTAGAAACCATCAGGTTGAAATAGTATTTTTGTACTGAAACTGAGAAAGAACAAAAGTGATGAGCTCAGAGTGATTTCAGAGAGTGACTGAAGAACTGGGGTAAACTTGAAACACAGAAGTCATGCCAGGACCAGAAGTTACAGCAAATTGTATTGCATGACGTGTATTGACTTGTGTAGCACTTTCAGAGAGCAAAGGATTGCTTTGCTCCAGGCATTATTCAGGATGCACAGTGAGGGCCCTGCAGTTCTCCATCTTCTGTGGAGTCTGAAGGCTCTGAGGCTGCATTAAGAGCCAGCCCTGTTTCAGTACCCAATGCACTGGTAAATCATGTGGTGGTGTTTCATGACAGCCCTTAGTTGCTGAAACCTTCTTGCATGGGGACCAGGGAAATAAGTAATTTTATCTTCCCCAGGCAAAAGCATGGTGATGTGTGTGCTCAGGAAATCCTGTGTCTGGTTTGTATTTGTGTGCTCACAGGATGCATCATTCTCATATTTCTGGATGTTTGCATCTATTGCCTTTTACTGATTTCTCAGACAAGAAATGATATTCTGCTTCCTGTTTCATTGGGATAGAAGTCTTCCAAGTCTAATTTATTCATGTACAAATCATGTCCATCTTTCTGAACCTGAACATGGAAAATTCCCTATTTCAGACTGTTTGTATACATTTGTCTTTTAAAACATTATCTACATTTCATAATAGCTGTATAACAAAGAATATTAAAAAGGAAATGGAGGAAATACCCAGGCAATGTGGTGATAAAGGCCTTAAATCCTTACAGTGGAATAATACTATGGAGAACGACCTTTGAAACAGTGTTTTCATTTACCTTTTTGAATCCAGTAATTTAAAGATATCTGTGTAAAGAGAAATTATGTCCCAGTAAATTAATTAGAGGAGTTAAACTAGGTAAGATCAGGTGAGAAAAAGGCCAGCAAAGAACAAGTGTTACCTTAGGATCTGTCATGGATGACTCCAATAAAATAAAAGGCTGTTTTTAAAAGCATCAGTCTGGTTTGAGCTACAGGATTGTCCAGCAGGTTTTTTTTTCTATACCAACCCAGTGATTCTGTCTCTCTTTAACTTCTTGTCCTAGCCTTTAGTGTTGTACAATGTCATTTTTTTATTAAAAACTCCTTCCTGATCTGGAAATTATGAGGCAGTTTCCAAACCTCCAGTGCATGTGCCTGTCACAGCTGGTGATCTTTGCTATGCTGCACTAAGTCACACATGAGATGTCCACACTTTGATTTCTTCAAAGTGAGTATTTGGCCTGCGAGTCAGAAAGACACACAGGCTTAAAATCAATATAAATAAGACTGATCCTCTGATCTCATGATTAGCTTTAATTGCTACCCAAACAACATGGATTTATCCCATTTTAGTTTACTGATCCTTTCAGACTTGTGGTTTCTTTTGTCAAATGATTGAAAACCCATGCTCAATATGCAATTTGCAGCTTATACAGTGTTCCTCTTTACTAATGGATCAGAGAGAAACGTGAGTTTATGATCACAATTTTTGTGGTTGTTTTCCTGTTTGATGCTTGAGGTGGCTTGTATTAGTAATTTTTCTGTACTATAAAACTTGTAGGCTGGAAATGTAACATTAATGGGCAGTGGTGTGCATTCAGATTGATGATGATAGGTACAGAGCAAATTAAACCATGAGGGAATAATATGATTAAAAAGCTGACATAAAGTCAAATGATCTTCGTAGTTGTACTTCTCTTTTATGAACATGATTGGAATCTTCAAAGGTTCATTGGTTGAGTGAGTCTATGTTTTACCTTTGCAGTTTTACATCAAACTAAACCAGGGAGCCTACACTCCCATTTTAATTGCAAGCAGATAAAATCTGATCCTGAAAAGTGCTCGTCCTTTTTAAGATTCTGGTGTGACTTTTGTGAATCTGATCTAGTGGGTGGCATCCCTGTCCATGGTGGAGGAGTTGGAGGTAGGTGATTTCTCAACCCAAACCATCCTGACCCAAAGCATTCTGTGATTCACCTCTCATTAAAGGCTAAAGGAAAAGAGTGTTCCGAGTACTTTGGGGAGTTTAGTACCATAAATAGAGGAAAGATACAGATTTGTGGGAAGGAGGAGAAGATGATGAAATCCTTGCCTCTCTGAGAAGAATAATAGAGAAATACTTTGTTTTGTCTCAATTTGGAGCAAGGTTTTCTGGTTTTCATGTGTATATGAGGTGGGGAGGTGGGGAGGAGAAAAGGCCTTTCACAAAACTACTCTAAAGGATGTGGAACAAGGAACAGTACAGGAAAACAGGCACAAAGATGTCCCTGTCTGGATACCACCTGTTGTATCCAGAGATGGGCCCTATAGATTGGGACTTCTGCTCTCCTCAGTGAGGAAGTTCTGTGGAATCTTTAC
>WEIU01016454.1:260982-272208 GCA_013389925.1 Aegithalos caudatus
TTGAAGAGCTGGCTTTCTAGTGCTGGTATGTGGGTAAAGAGCTGGTCCTTCAATGTGACCAATACATAATTTGCAAATATAATCAGTTTTTCATCCTGCTCTGCATAACCTTTTAAGTATCTCCACTAAGTAACGAAAATAGAATTATTTATCTGCCTGACTTGATGTGGTAATGCATTTTTTCAACCTAGAAGCAATTCGTAGTCTGCATAGATTGGATTGTTTCACAGGAGAATTATTATGGTAATTTTAATTTTATCTTAGCTCTTGTAATTATTCCATGGTATTGTTCTAATGTAACAGGCTGTGTAGCAGTTCATTTGGTTTTCAGTGCTCAAACTTGGACAGGGCAACTTAAAAATTTACTTTTGATGTTATTCTTTTACCAAAACATTTTGAGTGTGTGTTTGTCTCTATGCATGCATTTCAAATATTATTATTAAAGGTTGCAGTGAGTATAGTTAAAGCTGAAAAGCTATTATACTAGATGCACTCTTTTGTGTAGTTTTTCTTTTCAGAGTATATGATAAACATTAAGAGAACGGGATGGAATTTTTTTCCTTGTATTTATTGGCTTATAGACCTAGTTCTTCTAATTATTCATGTCTTACTCTGATACTTCATTTTCATAGTTATGCTACAAGTCTGTCCTCAGGGATTTATCTCCTGAAGGCATAAAGGAGTTTGTTTCAGCTGCACGGATGTTGCTTGTTAATATTCTTGACATATGTCATGTAGAGGAAAAAATGGGATGTAAAAAAGAAAATATTCTTGGTTTTAGTCCATCAGTATCAGCAAGGGCAGCTGTGACATCTTTCTTCTGATTCTACCCATGTTTAGATCTAGACTTAGCAGAGGGAATGTCCCTTGGAAAGGAACAGGCATTTCCCTTCTTAAGAATGAAACAATGAGGGACAAATGGAACAGTTTTAAGTCATTTGACATTATTCAAACTATTCAAACAAATAAGGAAAACAGGTGGACCAGATCCCAAAGAGCTCCTGAAAGGTGCCAGGTAACTGCACTAAAAATGCAACAATAAGAGTCAGGTATGTCTGTCTTATGGCAGGAAGGCATCTCAGTAATTACTGTAGGATTTGCCTATAAAGGGTTAATTGCTACAATCTTTTTGCAGTATCATTAATCATCCTGAACCTACATGACTAATATTGTTATAACTCCTGACTCCACAGGGGTTCCGTCACAATTTAGTAACAATTACTGTCTTCTATTTCAGATAGCTTCTATTGTAGGCCATTGCCAGAAATCTTAATGTGATTATCTTTGGTCATAATGTGTGCTTCAGTTTGCAGATACTGTAAGCAAATATAGATTGATTTGAATGATTCAGTTTAATGTGGTTTTAATTCTGTGTGTAGTGCCCACCCCATAATCTCAAATTTTACCAATTGGGCACTACTGCCCTTCAGTCAAACTGTGTATTAAATAGCATTAATTAAAACATCCATCAGAAGATGGATGCAGTGTAATAACTACAGATAGGTTATCCTGAAAACATTGTCCAAGGGATGTCAGTAGAATATTGTATTTCATCAAACAATGAGCTCCTCTTGTGACGACCAGATAATTAAGGATATGCTGCAAAAGGATGTCGAGAAATTACAAATCCAGTTACAAGTCACATGGTAAAAATCACTTTTAGCCTTTTAGGATGTTGTTGAAGACTCTTAGTTTCCATTTTACCTTGGAGAAGATTTTTCTTTTGCATCATTCTCTGGTCCATGATAAGTGAATCCCGGTTCAATTGCTTTCTGGGAAGATAAGGGATTTTATTCTTCTTGGTTTTCACCACCACTCCAGATAGGAAGGAAGAAGTGACATGCCAGGAAACAGCTACATTTGTCATGAGAGCAGTGGTTAGGAGGAGATGTGAGATCATGAGGCCTAACACTACAAGGAACAGGGATTTCTGTGGTCTTGTTTTGGCACAGGAGGTTGCGCTGCATTTTAGAACTCGACATAACTTTTTCTGCAAGTGTTTCTGCTCTTCAGTATTTGTGGGATTTAGTTGTCCATTTTTCCATGCCAGTACATAGCAGAGAAAGATGTACATCATCCCAGAACTGGAAATCCATGCCAACTTGTGTGTTTTGAACTGAGCTTTCATTTTCTAGGAGTACAGATTAGATTATTAAATGGCATCACCTTTATCGGTGTTTGCAAGCTGTAGTCTATTAATTGGATGGATATATATGGGTTGAGACACTGCCTCACCTGATCAGAAGGAAACATTCTTCTGTCTTTAGCTGTAGGTTTCATCCTTCGTCCTAAAACCTTTTTGTAGGCACTCACTGAGTTGATTGTGTTTTTATTACTGCACACTGTTTGTCTTCATCTGGAGGATTTCTTCCTGTTAGTTTAGTAACCATGAGAAAGCTGATCCTTTATAGGTCACGCATGGATTATTAAGTACCAATGCCCTTGTGTATATTGCTTTTTACTGGAAAAATCAGTAACAAACCAGAAAACTCTGACCAACACTGCTGCTTTATGAAAGGCAGGTAAGGCAGAGCAAGGTAATCAGTAGATTACAAAGCCAGGGACTTGACTGATTTAATTACAGTCACAATTACAGCACATCAAAGTGAGTTTGTGTTGAAAGTGGTCTACAGTGGAGATCCCTCCCATTGGCTTGTTGAGTTCAAGTGTATCTCAGATTATGAATTCTGTTGAAGAAAAGTATTTCTTCATCTTCTCAAGTACTGCAAATTGCTGCTGCTGCTATGCTTTTATTCTCAAACAGTGCTGAGAAAAACCACGAAACAATCCAGCTGTCAGTGTCTTCCTTAAAAGGCAAATGTCTCTCAAATTCTGTTCTGACTTCATAGTCTCAGCTGAGAAAAGAGCTTCTTTTGTGTAAGCCTATGCAGTATAGTTGGAGGGTCTCTTGTAGTGGGGTGAATTTATGGTAGAATGTTAAAAAAAATAGTGAATTTCAAATGGGTCGTTTGGATTTGTTTCTGAAATATTTGATGATAATTTTAATGTATACTGAGGAGAATAATGGGTCACTGGTTTTGCACTTTAGTGAATGTCCTTGTGAAAATATTTAAAATATTCTGGGTTTCATTCAGCTGAAATTTATAGTGTTGTGAAATAATGAATGATATTTTCCTGTTCCAGACTTACCTGTATTTCCTTGTGAGCCTTTTCCTGCATATTTTGTGTTTATTGCAGTGCTGTATTTGTGTTCTCAACCACTGTGTAATAGTACAATTACACTGGCAACTGCAATGTGAAACACAGGCCCCAGGATCCATTGTAGTGCTGGCAGAATGAGAAATGTCAATTGAGGTTGTTGTAAGAGGTTTCCTAATCCTGCTGAAATAAAGAGTGAGATTCTTTCTGAATCGTTGCCATCTGGAGTATATGAAAATTTGAAATAACCTTTTATCATTAGGTTGGCACATGCTATGGAGCAGTATTGGCATTGATGAAGTCCTAATGGAATGAAATACTGTGCAATGAGAAAAACTTACAGCTTCATTATTTTGTCTAGGTTCTTCAAAACCCTTCCCTCCAATTTATGAAGGTTATTGAGTGTTTTCAATCTAAAAGATACAGTCTCTGTTTACAATAATCTGGCAATTTAATATGGATATTAATCTAGTTATAAATACAAACTAACATGCCTATGGTGGAAAATAATTTGTAATTCGTATTATAACCAGGTAATTTAGTTCGCTTTCTCTATTTTATTGACTTGCTCTACTTATTTGATAGATATTTGCTGCCCATCAATTTTTTTGCTTAAAATTAGGTCAAGAAACTTCATGCCTCACCTTGTCAGGGGCAAGTGTGGTACATGATCCTTCCATGATCCCACCATGCCCACTGTGGAATATTTATGTGTTCAACTGTTGCACACCTATTCTGTACTGAGCTCCTCCTGTTTGTAGCACACAGACATACTGCTCAGTTTTTTCCTCTTATATCAGGTTCTTTTTACAAATAAATGCTAACACCCAGCAGAGTTTCTGAATGGCCATTTTTCTAATTCTTGCATTCAGAACAGGCTGATATTTGCTGAGTTTCTGCTGTTTGGCAAGACTCATGTGATTAGTCATGTTTCTAGTAAAATATATTGATGTGGTGTTGGAATCTTGGAAGATTCATCTTGAATCTTTGGTCTGTGCCTTGATTCTCATTCTGAGGGGTTAATCATCATGTCGTTCAGCAAACTGGAAGATGGTCCTCTTCACTGTTCAGATTAAACAATATAAAGTCTGAGAGTTAGTGCTGGATTTAGAAGATGAGGGATTACAACTGTTTAACTAATTCCTTTGAGGATGTGATTTCATTCTGATGCTTAAGTTGAAGTGGGGCAGTGTTTTTTTTATCCCATAAATATAGTAGATAAGAATATATTTGATTTTAAGCATCTCATTTAGTCTGTATATTCTTATGTAATTCTAACAGAAATTTATGTCTGCAGTATTGAGATTAATTTAATGCTTAAACAGTGCAAGCCAATTCCTGTGCTAGTTCTGCTTATTTCTGCTACACAGACAAACCCAAAACATTGCTGGCTACTCTGTAAATGACATTCCTCTCAATTTTATAAATGCATTGGGATTAGATAAAAAGAATATATGAGTATCATCTTTTATTTCTTAATGTTTTGTATTCAAACCTTTTAGTTAAACCTCTAAATGCATCTGCTGTTACGTGTTGTGTGTACATACCAGTAATAGTAATGCTAGTAATACACAAGAGTACATTTTAGGTTTTCTGAGAGTTTACTTGATTTATCTGCTTTTCGTTATGATTTTCCAAGACAAGTGCAGGTTTCACAATTAGCTAATAGCCTGTGAAGCTGAAGAGATAAATTAAAAAGAAAAACAACTCTACTTCTCCCATCAAAATATTTTGGGTAAGTCCAGATTGGGGTGGTAGCTGATAGCTGTGTAAATGTTCAGTGAGTAACACAGCACCAGAACTGGTGTCTGCATCAGTGTATCTTCCATTCCATGCTCCCCCAGGGAATATTCCCTGGAATGCTGTGCAGGGGGCTTCTCATTGCAGGGCTGTTGGTCAGCATCAACACCAGCTTGTTGGGTATTTGAGCTGCAGCACTGCTTTGGATGAAGAGGATGCATATCCTGCAGAAAAGGCATTCACCAAAGTATGTTGGGAAGATAAGCAGTGCTTTCAAGGAGAAATAATCTCACTTTCTGAAATGTAAAATTTACGTTTGAGAAAGATGTTAATAAGTGGTAGTAAAAGCTTCATTGCCTTCCTGGTCCATAGAAATATAGATTTGTAAAGGCTGGTCGTGTCTCGTGTTATAGAAGCTCATACATGTGTAATAAACAATATGATCTAATAATTCAGAGTATACCTAGCTTGAAATTTTCTGATTCTGACCCAAAGAAATATTTGTGTAAATGTGTTTCACCCTTTATTTTTCTGTTCCTAAATCGGTTGGCTTTAAAAGAAGATTATGAAAATGATTCAAAATCTCTTGGGATTTGTTTTCTCTGTTGTCTCCTAAATGAAAATAGTGACCTTTCACAGCTAAACAAGCAGACAAATTCTGAACAATTCACTAACTAATGTTGCTGTGAAATCATATATGGAATTAAGAAATAGGATGTATTTAAAGACATATGATAGTATTTAAACACTGAAAGAAAACCTTGGTAACTGAAAATCTGGTCCATCTACCAGCTAAAAAAAATGTATGAATGAAAAAACGTAAATGAACTCCAAACAGATGTCGAGTCTTTTTCAGACAGATTGCATTTAATGGAAGCCATAAAAATGTTTCAAGTGGCTACTGACCCCATTATTTCTAACCCCATACTCAGTGGCTGATCATCAGACCTGATTTCTTGCATAGCTCTACATGGATGGTTATATAAAATCTGCTTGTGGACCTCTGGAATAATCAAGTGTGTGCTTTGGTGTTGTGTTCCTAATGATGAGTGAATAGCAAAAGAACACAATCCACCTGAATCTGATCAAAACTGTGCAGTTATGATATGAAATGGGATCTCTGGGCAGAGACAGTGATTATAGCAGAAAAAGTGTGTGCCTTTGCTCTGACCCAACCAACTCCCATTAAAAAAGATCCATAGCAGCCAGTGCTGAAGGAACTGAGCAGGAAAAGTGACAACTCCGTGTATGTCTTGTCTCCCTTTCCAGAATCAAGACTGGTAAAATTCAGGTAACTTATGCTTAGTGAGGAAGGAAATACTGGAATGCTTCTTGTCAAGAATTTTAAATGATATATTAAAAAGCACATTTGAAAACAGAGCAAGGCCAGGCATTTATTACAGGATTTTTGGGTTTATGAAGGTTCTTTTGGATTTGAGGTGGTCACAATAGGGACACAATTCCTTCCCCAGGAGTTTTGCAACAAAACTAAATTCCCCAGTAGGATGTGGGTAGAAACAGCTCCTCTCCTTTAAGAAAATAACCTCATAAACAGGCCACCTTGTTAATATCTGTGTGTTTATTTTTGAGAGGGGGTGGCAGAGCAGAAGGCTTCATTTTACAGCCCTTTTTGATGAGAGGAGAGCAGGGTTGAGAGGGAGAAGTCTTGATTTTCTTACAGCACTCATTTTGGGCCTCCCTTGTGTGGGTTTGTGATGCAGGAGGTGTCCCTGGGGCCTCATCAACAGCTGCTTGGAGTAGTTGAGAGCCAAATAACCCAATTTCTGAGATGGAGATTCCAGTCCCTGTCTTCATGTAACCTGTGGAGGCAGCCAAAGAAACTACTAGTAAAGAAAAAACAAATTTGTTTGTCATACATATATGTAAATTTTTATACATGAGACGTCTCATCTGTGGAATTCACAGTGTTTTTCAAAGTAAATCTTTGTTTTTTCAGTAAAACAATGTCACACCTGAGACAAAAGATCCCAGTCTTGACTCTGATGAACTTCATAAGATGTGTAATAGGATTGAGTTCTTCATCAAGCATTGAATGCTTGCCTGAAAAACAAAGGGAAGTAGAAGTTGATCAAGCTTATCAAGCAGCATAGAATTAATATTAAAAAATACTAAAAAAGATTAAAATTGAACCTGAAAAAATGGGATAAATGGGAGAGAACAGCAGTGGATGTCAGGAAAATGTTTTTCTATCTGAATTTCCAAGTTCCATGGTCTAACCACTAGTATGCTACTGATTATACAAGACCTTTTACAAATGCATTTTCTGAAAACCCTAAATTGAAAAATCCCTGACACACATTTCCAAAGGTGCCTGTCCAGTGTAGTGAAGTTTTCAGTCAGCACCAGTCTTCTCACTAATCGAGAAGATGAAAGCTCTGCTTACCTGGTCTAAGTCTGCAGGCTCCCAAATCGGATTAAGAACCATTGGAAAGGAAAAAAAAAATCAATCCACTGTATAATTTTGGGTTTCAAAATTCAGTGTGGCATAGATGATGCTATTTCAGTAAACAACTTGTAGGTCCAGTGCAGAATATTACTCACTCCAAGCACGTTCTGATTGAGTTCTGTTAAAGCTGATTTAAAAGGTTTATTGTATTAAATACTACAACAGAGATACCTTGCTTCCTGATAAACAGAGTAATGGCAGATCATATCTCTGTAATTTCTGAACACAGTAGATTATTGTAAACGTCATTAATTTGCTCTGATATATTTTTGCAAAGAGGAAAAAGGATATGAAAAAGAAGTTGAAGAACAAGAATATTAATGAATGATGGGGGCAGGAATAACGCTTCTTGTCACATGCCTGGCTTTCCTGTTTGGGGTTTAAGAAAGTCTGGCTANTTTCCCCAGCAGCAAGAGGGAACAGGAGCTCTGCAGACTTGGGAACAGAGCACCAGACAGAATGAGTGGTTCTGATGTCCCGTGTGCTAAAGCAACAGATTTCAAATGTATGAGTAATGAAGGCTTCATGCAGAAGAGTCTCTGCTCAGTGTGGGGCCACGTTAATGCTTTTTTAAAAAGCAGCTCAGTTCCTGAGTAGCCCATTGTGAGAAGTCATTTGTCCAAGTCAGAAAAAGGAACTGGCAATGTCCCGGAACGTGCACAAGAGGAGTGTGCCTGGCAGAGCCTACTCACTGGAGCCTGACTTTAATTTCATGCTAAGAGAGGCTGTTTGCAGGTATTGCATCTTTCTGGAGAAACTTTTCTTATTGATTGTGTAAAGTCTGAGAGAATTTAAGATGAATGATACAGTAAATTCATAAAGCTGATTATATGCTGATAGTTAGAGATCATACTTGAGTGTAATCAATTTTAAGAGGTCTTTAGATCCCTTTTGGAGAACTTGGAATGTTGGTCAGAAGAACTGTTCCTTCTTTCAGTGTTTTATGTGAAATCTCATCATTTTTCATGCCATGGAAAACATATAACTCTGATAAGTAGCACTGTGTGATTTATGCAAGCCACAAATTAAACCTAGCTATGATTTAGATACTTTTATTATAATAGTTTCATAGATTTATCATGGTCTAGTTCCACTGCAGCAAAAGTGTTCTGACAGCTTTCTTAATCTCATTTACAAGTTGTGATAATGCTATTGTTGACTTAAAAACTGCTATCCAAGTTTTAGCCATCTTCTATCTCCTCCTTCCTCACCATTTTAGTTAAATTTTTTAAATTCCCATGATTTAAAAACCTGTCATGGCAATGACTTCTGAGAACTGACATAGACCAAGTCTGTCTCATGTGCATCTCAGAATGGATCTTTAGAAAGTTTGTCTTCTTTAGAGACAAATTTACAGTTGTCACTCACCATCTATCTTATTTATAATTTTATGATGTTTTTGCTCTTGCAGTTATATTTTTTAGATTTTGCTGCTTAATTACATATTGCTTTATTAAGGACTAGCATTTAGAACAAGATGAAAGAGAGAGCATAGCTGTAAACAGTTGGAGGAAAATGTTACTCATAAACCCAGTATTAGGCATCTTTTGTCTTCTTTCTTTTTTAATTTCTAATTTACAGTGTCTAAGTTTCTCAGTTTAGTCATCACAGGTGTAGAATAGAATTTCAGAAATTTTTTTTGCACAGTTAAGTTCCTGAGTTTTTAGGCTTTGATATCAAGAAAGACTTGTGGTGTATAGGATGAGGCAGTGCACATGTTTTTAAAATGTATGGAAGGATTGCTAGGAAATGGGTTGTTGATTTAGTGCAGTGCTGTCTCTGTAAGAAACAGAAAATCTGTTGGTTTGTAACTTTTGTGTTTTCAAGCAGCTTAAATTTTTATCCCTAATATACCATAAGTCCTGAATTGCAATACTAATTGAATAATCAGGGTCAGATATGAAGTCATCATTATAATTTTACTTATTTGGGTTCTCTAACACCTTTTGGATGGATGCCTTATGAAAAGTAACAATAGC
Source organism: Aegithalos caudatus (assembly GCA_013389925.1). Taxonomy (NCBI): domain Eukaryota; kingdom Metazoa; phylum Chordata; class Aves; order Passeriformes; family Aegithalidae; genus Aegithalos; species Aegithalos caudatus. The sequence goes on from WEIU01016454.1 coordinate 270,328, forward strand.
TGAATTTCAGAAATAAAAAAGTAGGATTTTAAAGTGGTGGATTGCATGTTGTCAGTTTGTGAATCAAATGTTTTGTGCATTGGTGTTGTAAAAGCAGTGTCTTAAATATCTTTGAAGACTCCTTGTGGGCATCTTTTATTTTAGAACATTATGTCCATGGAATAAAAGTGTTCTCATTTGCAGGTGATACACCTTGCTATGTCTATTGGAGCTTCAGGGTGCTCCCATGGCAGGTAATTCCTAAGAAGGGGCTGGAAAATGTGTGCGTGCTGCAGCGGAGTTACTTACACCCACTGAGGTTAACTGAGTGCCTTTATCATGTATAACCACAGGCTTTCCTCTTGTCAGCTCTTCTTTCAGATTTCAAAATTACACTGGCTGATATAATTTTAAGGAAGTTCACAGTGGAAATTTTAGTAATGGGAGTATTGATTATATGTTCAAAGCATGACACTTGGAATCGTATCTTCAATTCATTTCTAAGGAAAGATTATATCTACCCCCTGAGGGCATTTTAGCAACTAATCTGGATGAATCAAAATCTTCCTGCTGGGTGTAATTAATTTTTAGGCCAATCTTATGTTTTGTAGACTGCTTGTTTTGTATAGATCAGTTTGATTGCAATGAGCCGTGAACTCCAGTATTTCTTTCTGGTTACATCAGCCAGCTGAAGACATCCATCTATTATCTATCTATCTATCTATCTATCTATCTATCTATCTATCTATCTATCTATCTGTCTGTCTGTCTGTCTATCTATCTATCTATCATCTATAGGTATATGTATTTTCCTGGTGATGACACTAGGAATGTTTTCCACACATTTTTGTGAACACTTGTCTCTTTTTCCTCCTTTCAGTCTACTGCCAGTACCCTGGGAGAAAAGATTGATGCAGAGGTTTGGGGTATTTCCTTTCATTGTCTTGCTGGGTTAAGCACCTTTCTGAGATGATTCTATTGATAAAAATTAAAAAAAAAAAACAAAAAACCAAAAAACAAACAACAACAACAAAAAAAAACCCCAAAACCATACCAAACTTTGGTCATATAGAATATCTAGGGATATTGAGAATGAATTGTGTATTTTCCTTGTTTTNACTTGTTTTACATATATAAGACAAATAAATCATCTTGGGAGATGGTGAGTAGTTTGTTTAGACTACAGGCTGAAGCTTCTTTCCCTTCATTTGGCATGTTTTGAGGTACAAATACATAAGACATTTAATTCCAGGAATTATATTCTTCCCCGTCAGTCCCTTCAAGTTCAGCTTACACTGTTAATTTAATACTAAAGGCAATTTTGGTCACAGAGCAGCTCTAACAGTGCTGCTTACAGGGTTACATTCTACCTACTTCATGTAATCCAGCAGTAAAATGGGAAAATTTATCTATTGGCTTTTCTGTGTGTCTCAGCACTGCTGAAAATCCTAACAGAGAAATTCTATGCTAAGTGTGCAGCCTTCTTTATAACTGGTGACCTGTATTCCTGGGGATTGTTTCAGCTACAACAGAGGCTTTTTCTGGCAGGTGAAGTTAATGGTTTCTGACAGGAATCACTACGTAGGTTGTTTTCTTCAGTTTGAGCTCTCATGTGTTAAGCTTTCACATGTCAGACTTAAAAGAACTTATCTGTGTTTACAACTCAAGGACATATAAATAGGACAGTTTTTGATACCACCGTTCTAAGGCTATTTTATGAATTTTCTGGGGTTTGGTGTTTTAAGTTAGCATTTCAGTTTTTTGCAGTCTGTCATCTCAATCATTATTTAAGCCTGCATAAAAATTGCTCATTGCTAAACCTAATTCTCTCAATGATGAATTTTCACGTGCTTAAAATATCATCAATATCTTTTGCTCTTGCAGGGTAGTTACCATGTATAG
>WEIU01016454.1:273119-286478 GCA_013389925.1 Aegithalos caudatus
CTCTTTGCACTTACATAATTCATAGGCATACATTAACATGCACATAAACCAACCTTTCATAATACTTCAGAATCCTGTCTTTGTGCTGAAAGACATATGTGAATATAGATTGTAACAGTCCCTGTGGCTATGGCTGAAGAGAGGAAGTTGCAAGTGAGGAAAGGAGATGTCTTCCAGCTGAGGATGAATGTGGCAGCTGATGTTGGAGAAAGTTATGTTAATACATGGTTAGCATTTAATTTGCTGCCTGCTGTCACTTTGTTAGGAGTTCTTAAGTGAAAGCTTTGCCCTGTACAAAAAAAATCATATCTCAAGTACTTCTTGTGATTTTGCACATGAGCCTGATACCAGTACTAAATATCTGATAATCTTCATTTTTTTTTCTATTCTGAAAAACCTCCCACTGATTTCAGCTGACTTTCCTATTTGTCTTGAGCAAATTCTTCTCCTTGTCTGGTTGCATTTGTAACATAAATGCTGTTATAATTAAGATTACAGGAACTACTTTTACTCAAATCTTACTGGCCATTTGAAAGATTTTCAGCAGCTTTTTGATCTCATATTTCTTATGATAAAAGTATTGAAGTAAGATCTCTTCTAGTAACCTGGATTTGCTCAGTGTAGTTCAGGCCCAATGCCCCTGCCACTGGGTCTGTGTTCATGGGATGGCAATATAATTATACAGTGAGAAAGTCAAACCCTATTGTCTTGTTTTGCTTTTTAAGGAGAACTTCTTTTTGTTTTTATTGGAAGAGGACACTTTATCCTCTTTTCTAGTCTGATGTGATTAATTTGCTAGTGATGGCTCCCATACAGCAGGAATCACAAGCAAGAGAAGAGTCAGATGTGCTTTTACTCAGCATGTTCTTTGGTAATATCCTAATTTGTTTCTTAAATTTTTATTTTGCTTTTCCTTTTAAAATCTTTTTTTTTTTAGTTCATCCTTTAATTTGCATGCTGATGATCAGCATCTGCATGCTGAAAAATAAACAAACAAACTGAACAAAGCATAAAAATAGACTCCTGGGAGAACTTTAATCTCAAGCTCATCATTCCATAGGATGCTGTTTAGTAATGGACCACTGGAAGCATAAAACAAAATTCTACTTTATTAACTTGATTTTACTACTGAACATGTACTACTGAGCTTTGTTCTTTATTATGTGATTTTCATGTGTATTGGGCTAGTGACAATTTCCTTAAGATACCCCAAAATTTTGTGTCCTATCTTCGGGGGATATGTAGATCTAGTACAAGTGTGTTTCTTTCCACAAACTCTGCCAGCATCTAAGGAGAGGTTTATGCCTTTTGCTGTCATAGATCAACATTTCTCTCCACACACACACTCTCTGTGTGCTTTATGAAACTTAGTATCATTGGCATTAGTATCTCTCCAGCCAGCAGTGTCTTGGCATGACCTCTTGCCTGTTCCACACTCCTCTCCAAGCTCCACATGGATGTGTGTGTCATTCTTCCATACAAGGGTAAGAGGACAAGAGGAAATGTTCTGCAAATAACATATGAAAATATGTCTGTAAGTATTATAGACTAGTTGAGTCTTCATCCTATTTATTAGCTATTTCTTCTTCTGGAGAGAGAGGGTTGTGCCTAGTTTTCCATTTTAACAGCTCTAGGGACCTCTGAAAGTAAACAGGTTGCAAAGTTTCAACAGATCATTGTGTGCTTGGGCGTGGAAACTGGTAACTAAGACAGACCTTATCTGCAGAACTGATGGGTGTTTTTGCCTGCTCTCTGGAGAACCTCACATTAGCATCTTTCCTGCCATAATTGGCATTAATAATGTGTTGTGATAGAACTGAAATGCCTCATTGAGTTGCATGCTCTCTAAATTTTTAGTAGGTGTCCCCTCCCATTTACTGGTGGAGACCTGTAATGGCTCCGTGCTGTCTCTGGTCAGTCTGAAGGAGTTGCAGTCCTAATGCAAGATCACTGCAAGGGTCCTGTACCTATTCCTAGTCCATTAGTATTTCATGAGCAGGGAAGGAAAAGAAATGAAATGTATTTCTCAGCTTATCAGAGCTGTGAGGGGAGTTGCTATTAATTACTGGAACAGAGTGATGATATTAATATCTTTGCCTGGCTGCTCCAGCATGCATAGTATCATATTAAATGGAGTAAGAAAGTGTTTGCTGCCTTTAAGGAACACAGGCATGAATTAGTTCCACTTTCTCTGGGCTTTGTAGGTCTGTTGTGTAGTTGGAATTTAATATAAAAATGTAAAGGAATTTCAAGTGAAATAAAAATATACCTGCAGGGAGAACAAAACCCCCAAAATTAGGTGCACAAGTTCCCACTATGAGAAAGGTGCTTCTGAAGGGTGATAGAAAAGGTCTTCATGCTGAATGAGAAAGCAGCCAGAGCTGAGGGTCAGACTGTGTCACTTCATAGAGCTCATGCTAGTGGACTGCTCAGAATTTGTCTTTTACTGTTTGGAAGAAGAAATGATGGTATAGGGGATCTTCTCTTCTGACCATTCAATGAAAGCAGCACCTGAGTCAGAACTGGAAGACACAGTATCTACACAAGGCTAAGGGTGAGGGTGTCTGGCTGCTCTGCTGTCCTGCAGGATGGTGTTCTCCAGCTGGCATGTGAATGGCCTCCTCTTGGGAATATTCTGTTTTCCCCTAAAGCTGGTGTCTTTGTAGAATTAGTTCCTTTTGCATGGTTCTGTGTAACTGTGCAGTCACCAGAAAAAGTTTTCCCCATATCTCTCCTAGAATTGGTAATTTGGAGACCCCTCTTGTCATTCTTCACAGTGTCCATAGTTCAGTGTAAGTTCCAACAGAGCTGCAGCACAAAAGGTCGACATCACCTTTCTCTCCCCACATTACATGGTTGTTGTGACCATGATTTAAGACAGTTCCAGTCCTTGGCAGAGGTGATAGTTGTATTCAAAGTGCACCCACCCCATCAGTTGCTCTTTGGTGACTCTAGTGCTGCTCTCCTCCCTTCTAAAATCAGACTCATCTTTGACTCAGATGCACAAGCTCTCTTATCAGTGATCCTACTGATGAAGTTCTAAATTGTCCGTGGCATGGCTGAACTTTTTCCTCTGTGAGTTGAATTTGGCCAAAAGCGTAAAAAAAGCAAAATTGCTACAGTGTTCCAGCCTTCTGTGTATTGTGTACAAGCCTCATTCTGTCATGACTGCTGATAGCAAGGAATACCATTTTCTAACTTCATGTTATTATGGCTTATTAAGATGGTTTATGCATTCAATTGTAGCCATGTACTAAGAGAGACTAGTCTCATAATACATTTAAACTACAAAAGTAAATAGTATTCAATTATTAAGAAATGAGAGATCTGTAAGAGTATACAAAGCATTAACAAAATTAGGGCTTTCACAGTATTAAACCAAGGTATGAGTAAAAGAACTTGAAACTTTATTTTGAAACCTACTCTTTAGACATCTTTGACAATGAAAAATTATCATTCAGCCAGGGAGAGTTTAAATAGCAAAAAAACCTGAGATAAGATTTACCAGGCAATTGATGGTCATGCCCTGATGCCACATGGTCCTGACAGCATGCACAATTAACGTTTTTGTTTTATTATGTCTGCTTCAAATACCTGCAAGGTTATAATATTACCCTGGGAAAATGAATTTGAGTGACCTACAGCTAAGTAATGACATGAATAGTAACAAGAGATGATAGGTGCAGTGAGGAGATAGGTATTCCTGCTGAACCACTGAACCTTATTAACTATGTATGTGACAGTATTCTTGGGGCAAGTACTTGGTTAACATGTTATTTTCTCACAGTTTGTTACAGGGGGTAATGTTAAAGCTTCACAAAAACATTACTTGAGTACATTTAGGCATCAAACAAAATTAAAGCTGTTGTATTTCTACTTTACAGTGTGTTGCTTTCTAAAAGTACTACAAAATTTTCATGTGTAGATCTGGGAACATTTTTTGAACTTGTGGTCTGTTACTGTTCCTCAAAACTCCCCATGTTGTTGAGTAAGGTGCAAAGTCTGAATTTCTGCACATAAGCAGTGGAGAAATTGCTGTAGCTATGTTGCCTTTCTAAAACACCTTCTTTTTGATTCTTTAAGTTGAAAGACATATCACTTTCCTCTTCTTTTAAATAGATGTTATTGCTGTTGCAAGATACTTGCCTTGGTAGTAGGGTTTCATCACTCAAAGCATCAACCTCAGTCTGGTGGTGCCCCACTGAACTCAGTCACACCCCCACAGTTTCCTCACCTGCTCTGTGTCTTTCCCATGCAGGGCAGCCACTCCTGTGGAAACTAAATGCCTCCCTGAAACTTTCACAGTAAATGGCAAAAATAGAATTTCAATAATGGCTCCCAGCCAGTGACTCAACTTATAAAAAGTGAAAATTGAGGACAGGAAAATGAGCCAAGAACTTCCAGACAAGAGCTGGCCAAATTGAGATCTAGGAGCTGAGTTACACAGCTCGTGGACAGTGATGATTTGGAGGAGCTGGTGACCAACTCATGAGTGAAGTATTCTGGGATAGTTTTGTCTTACTACTATGTGAATGTTAGTCTGAAAAGAAAATAACTGTTTTTTCTTTGTTGTTTTTTAAAGTGAAATTTCCTCATAGTAAATAAATGAATATATGAATAATTTTTTGGGAAGTATCTATTGTGACTAATTTAGGGAAGCACAACACATGGACAGTGCTGTTGGTGATAATTCTGAGTGAGGGATCCCATTAAAAATCCCATTGGGTTTACTACGCTATATTTTAAATAAGGATTAAAAACAAGGCTTCCAGATACTGCTGATTTCTTTTTCAATTGTTTCCTTGGACTGGAAAGAGCTTTGTACTGACCTGCCACTGAACCCCGGGATTTAGCTGTATCTGACTTCTCAGATGTGCTTTTGGACAATGGGCTCCTGTTCATGCCTCAGGTCTTATTACAATTGTTGTCATCAGACCTGCAGATTTAGTATAATAATGATTATGGTGTTACAAAAATATTCCTAGTAGTGAAAAAAAGAAGCATATTTTGCCTCTTCAGGTACCAAGATTAAAAGAAAAAAATCTATTTAAGTGCTGAAAATTTTCCCTTAATCACATTAAGGTGTCACAAACACTTGCTGTTTATTCTATAGCAGTTTGTTCTTGTGTTACAAAAATTATCAAAAGAGAGTAACAGAGTATTTAAGATGGGGAGAGGAAGACCTGGAAGGAGAGAAGAGGAAAAATATAACAAACATGCATGAAGAATTTTGTGGTGGACAACATTAGGTTGTACTCTTGCTTAGGGCAAAATAGAAAGACATGGCTTTTTAATGTATTGCAGATAGGCAGTATAACAAAGTCAACCTGTTGATGTTGAGGTCAAAACATCTTTTTCTTCTTCATTGCAGTCCCCTGCTTCTTGTAGCAATCCAGAAAAGTTCATTTTATGAAGGCAAACAGTGGGGATAGCATCCCCACAAGGTAATGTGCTATTCTGAATGACAAGTAGGAGGCAGGAAAGGAAACAAAAATTTCCAGCAGTGTCTTTCTCTTGCTTGGAAGATCAGATCTTCCTGACATACAACTGCAGCACAGTTTTATGCACTGTTCTGCAGTGTTTTGAATTGGCTGTAATAACTGATTATTCTGAGCCATTAGAGTGGATGGGCAGCCTTTGTGATGGCTCATCATAAATGTTGACTTACCGGTCCCATTTGAAAACAAACTGCTGAGCCATCCTAATGAGGCTGTCCTGCAGTGTGCACACGTTCCAAATAATTGAATTAAATTGAATATGAGTCCCATGTAATTACAACTGATTTTATTTGATTATATTCCCCACAAGGAGGATAGATAGGAAAGGTTTCAGTAATTTTAAAGCTCCTTGCAGTTTGTAGTTGTTACATCTCTGTTAATTGCGAGTTTTGGACAATTAAAGATATTGGAAGTATTTCTGGAGTGCTTATGTCATCTTTTGTCATAGTTTTTGGCAATATCCACTTAATTCCTGATGCCATTTATCCTTTTCTGAGAGTGCTTGTGTACAGTGAGCCTGGGGAGTATTGTGTAGCAACCTGTGACTGCAGACTGGGTATGGACCAAAATCGGGCAGTTTTTCCCTCTTGCATTTGAGATCCTAAACATTTTTAGTACTTTTTTCTCTTAGTTTCAATAGATCAGAATTTGCTTATGAAAGTGAACTCTGAACAGAGAAGAAAAGGAATCACCCTCATAGTGCTTTTTTCTATTGGTCATCACTTCTGCAGTGCTCCTTTATGGGTAATATCTGCAGATTTCTGTTCAAAATGGAACATATAGAACCAAAGTCAGAGGTTAAAGAAGGCTCTCTGCTTCAAAAGTTATAAATTATTGTTAAACTGGTGTGAGCTGTTGATTAAATTGGTGTGAATGTGTAAACTTTGAAAGTTTGTACTCCACTGATTGTTGAACTGGACCCACAAAGATACAGTGATCAACAAAGTGATAATCAAAGTAAAACCTTAGGATAATGCAGAATAGGCCATCAAAGCATTTCCTGGAGAATATGTTACTAAAGTCTATTAATAGATTTTTATTAAGTCTTCCAAAGTAATATATGCATGCATTATCTGGTTCTAAAGTTAGAAATACATGGCATTAAGATCCCCAATTTTGCTTTTTATAGTGGTAAATATACTGAACTAGTAACTGAGATAAAAAGAAAGTGCAGCTATAAGTTCTTATAAAAGTAATGCTAATTCTCTGAGATACCATTTTGTTAGCTGTAGGAATAAAAGCACCCAAAATATTTAAGAAAAACTGTCCAGCAGAATTTTTGAAATTATATTTGTGGGAATTCCTTCTTTGCTGTTTTTTCCTTTAATTGAATATTAAGTTCATGAAAAAATTTGTGCTGGCTCCAGATATGAGTAAATTAAATCTGCCTATCATGTCTGTGGCAGCATCAGCACTGGACAAAATCTAGCACAGGGTCTGAGCTTCTGCAGGGATTTAAAAACAGGGCACCAAGGAGGAAGCCTTGGAGCTACACTGGTTATGTGCACATGTAGTGGTGTAAATAGCATTCAATCAAAGTGACAGTGAAACTTGATAGCAAAGGTAAAATGAAAATATTCTTAAAAAAACCAAACCAAAACAAAACAAAAAATGAAAGCACAACCCACCGTTCCCTAACTCTGCTCAAATGCCACCAAACTGGACCCATTCAATCATTCAGCTCTAGCTTTGAACTTTTTACCATTTAAGAAAGTTGAGGACCTGATCTGAGCTTTTTTTAAGACTTGTGTTCTAGGAGGTAGCCTGAATTAAGCAGTGATATTAAAAGCAATAATGAGTTGCTCTTTGTTATTCCTGTTGCATATGATCACCTAAATGCAGACATACTCATCAAAAAAAAGTCAAACAAAAAATAAAATATACTTTGTGGAATTAAGTCAATTTTCTTTTAAAGTAAATTTTTTTCTGAATGTGTTTTTCTGTCATTTTTGATATATGCCATGGATGACAGAATTATTTTACACTGCCACAGGAGTGTATGGAGTTATGCTGCTGAGCACAGGTACCTGCTGAAAAAAAGGAAAGTGGCAGAAATGGACACCACTGGGTGAATTCTTACTCATATTACTAGATCATATAAAAAGTCTGTATACAAATGGGATTTTTGAAAAGCTTTTTGAAAGGCCTTGGCTCAGAGAAGGATTTCGTGATTCTTTGGAGGATGGAACACTTTCAGCAGCAGCTGAAAGAAGCATTTGCTTCTGGTGGTACAGTGTTTTAAGAAGTCCATGCAAGAGTGATTTGCTGAATTTTTTGTTTATTTTTTTAATAGGCAGTTTATATTCCCTGGCCATTGCAGTTTTGGTTGTGATTCACTGCGCTGTCCAGATGTCAAATTTATCTTGCAGAAGTGAAGCACTACTGACCTTGTGTTTGTAGTTCATAAAACTTTAGCTATCATTCGTTTATATATTTGGCATTTTATCGCAATTTTATGCAATGTGTGGGGAGAAATATATAAATTTTATATGAGATGACATTCATTAGTATATATACTTGAGAGTTTTAATAAAGCATGAGTGTTGTAATTCAGTTAATCTGTGCAGTCTGCATGGCTTGGAAACCTCAAGCAAAATTTTTCATCCCAAAGTAAACATGAGTGAAAAAATAAACATCGATAATTTTTTTCCCATGGTATTTTAAAAATAATTAACAGTTGGACCTGGCTGTCCTCGAGCAATGTTTAAGTCAAACTTCAATAACTTGAATAGATTGCAATTTTAGGAATATTTTTCTTTAAAATCACACTTGCACATTTATAACACTTTCACATTTATCTATTACTAGACATTCATATAAGAAGGAATAATAATATTTTTTAAAACAGGTTTTATATATATGGATTCCCATATGTATGTTTGGACTCTGAAGGTAACCTGTTCATTTCTACTGCCAAATGAAATGATTGTTAAAAAGTGATTTTTTTTCATATATTTAAAACACTAATATTTTCAGCCCAGTACAATATTACATCCTAAAATATTCATTATCTTAGATACACACTGTTTATAAATTTTCAAAGCCCATTTCAGAAGCAGATGATACCTTTTTTCACCCAAACAATCACAGATGGTGATTCTGTATTAATTTATTGGAGAATAATTGTATTTTAAATATTGGGATTACAGACCAAAGTTTAAACCAAACCAGGGAGTTTGTATTGTGTCTAAATCTAGGACTAAGATGTAAAACAATGCCATAGTGTGATTAAAGAAAGTAGGAGGCAGAGTATTTTTTGGTGTGGTTTGGTAACAAAGGACTAAACTGGGATGCCGGGTTTTGTTCTGACTAAATTATTAACCTGTCCAGGAATTGCTTTCACTGAAATCTGAAAGTCTGAACCCTTCTGACTGGCTGATTCTAGGCAAGTTACCCACTTCTCCTGTGCCTTTTATTTTTACCAAAAATGAGAAAGTTTTAGAACAATGCACAGAATGTAGGAAGTGCCAAATAATTTTTTTTTTTTTTTTCCCTTTGATTGTCCAGCATTAAGGCTTTAATACTGTCAGGTAGTCCAAAGAATACAGGCAAATGGGATCTTTATATTCACAGTTGAAAACTGTTGTTTATTAAAGGCATGTTTGTGCTGGAGGTTCATTCTCCCTTCAGATTACTATTAACACACAGTCTTTTAGGTCTATTAACCATTTTTCAGCCCTTAATGCTGACATTTAAATCCCTCCAGTTTGTATGTGTTTTCACAATGTTTGTAAGCAGGTGCTTGAAACAACTCTCTCGACAACAGCAGCCTCTGATAAATAATAAATAATACTCAATAGTAAAATGAGTTGATTGCTTATGTTTTAAGCTAACAGTGGGTTTTTTTCTCTTGCTTTAATTTTTCATCAGTGAGAGGCTGAAAGACTTGTTCCCAAATGAATTAAAATCTAGAAGCTTTCCACTTGTTCAAAGAGTTGTGGGTATAGTCTATTAAAATCAAGATGTATTTGCTCAAATTCTAAAAGATTTGACTTTAACAAACACTGTTAGGAGTCAAACAGTGAAAGTCATCACCCCACCAGTTAAAGATTTGTCTCTGCTCCTCCCATAAGACTCTTTTTCATTTGGAGATGCATCTGTATAAATATCAAAACAAAAAAGCCTGTGTGAAGAAGAATGTGGCCTTTATTGTAAAATGAGTTAGCACATTCCTTCAGCAATTCCAAATATTGCTGGATTTATAATTTTTACATTTCCAAAGAGTAAGTTTGGTTTTTTAGCAGTTTTAGTTTATGTCATTTGCAGCCAAGGAATTTCTCAGAACATACTATGTGTTTAGTGGCTTCAGCAGTGAAATAGAGTTTGAGATCATGAAGATTAAGGAAATCTATTACACTTTACTGTCGTATTCTGAAATTACTATGAAGTGAATCATTAGCAAAGAGCTTAACAAAGGTATAAAAATACTGGGCTAGCACTCACTGTGCTAATAAAAAGATTGTCAGCATCCTTATTTTATAAGAATCTTGAAATAAAACTGCTGTTTGGAATATACTAATATAGACAAATGTGAACAGACAAATATGAACAGACAAAATAGAAAAGACAAATACAGAAGATTTACAAACTGCTATTATAGCAGTTATTTTAAAAATAAAGTGAACGTTGGTGATCTAAAGTAATACAGTTTAATTTTAGTTTAGTTTTACACTCAATGCCAGCATTGGATGTTCTGCAACATGGCATTGCTTGCATTTGTGTCAGGTAGGATTATCTCTGCTGTGAAGGCAGCCAGCAGATAGGCTCACTCTACAGCCACTGGGCTGGATGTGACTATTTGCAGGGACAGGACTTCTGCTCACTTGTTTTATTCTTCCCTTTTGGCTGACATCTATCTAAAGCCAGGTAGGCTGGCAAGATCTGTGTTTCCCAGAGTGCAGCCCCTTAGGGAGGTCTGACCCATCCTGGGTTCTGTTTGCCTGAGCCCACCCTACCCTCTCTGCCCACCTTGGCCTCTCCAGGTCACGTCTGTCATAAAAATCTTTTTTCCTTTTCACTACAGGATGTTGGAACCTGTGAATTACTATAGTAGTGTCAGTAAAGAGAGTTTAAATTAACAGAGCAAGCAGGACATGTCTCCTGTGGCTACAGGTTCTGTTGCTTTTGTGTAACTTCCTGAGGGTCCAGCTTTTTCACCTCCACAGCTATGGACATGAAAGAACCTGACCAACCTTCTTCTCACATTATGGGAATTCCCCTGTCATGCACAAGAGGTCCTATGGAGCATTTTTACTGATGATGAAGGTAAATGGTCCTTCCTTTCTGAAGAACAAATGGACTGTTTAAAACTTTGGCACTGTGAGGTGCTGCTGTTCAGTGCTTGGTATTAATTCCCAATTAATCCCCATTAATCTCCAGCCTCTCTTTCCTGTATCACTGTGATTTTTTTTGTTGTTATTTCCCTTTTCCCCTCCTGGACATAGATACCTAAATTGGTTTGCCAGAAACTGTCTCCAGCATGGTAATGTTGTGTTATAAGATAATGATAGTTTTATTTGAACTTTTTATAATATTTAATTAAGGATTCAAAGGAATCTTTGTCTTGATTCTTGCTTAGATGGGAAAAAAAGTCCCTCAGGAGAACCACTAAATCATTTCTAAGCAAGTCAGGCTTGTGAGGCTTTGTTTCCACCAGATTAGCTAAAATATAGCCTGTCTGTTCACTTAAGTCACAAGGGCCCTGACTCTAAGTAATGAACTGTTGATTTCAGTGGAATGACTTGTGCTCAAAGTTAGGCAATTTTGCAGTAATTCATGCTGGTACTGTTTGGCACTGGTAGACACAACCATTTCTAGAGTCACCTAATTTTTCTGAATTCCTCTGACATAAACTCAGAATCTTGCAAAATGCTGAACTTTGTGTTTCTTGAAGTTTTCATAGTAGACTTCCATATCTGGTATCTGTTCTTGTATATCCAGAAAAAAAGTGCTAATCTAGTTCACAACACAAGAATTTTATGTGCTGAGCCAGATTTTCAGGTATCTTAACATAAATGTGTTTATTCCTGAGGTGATCATGCATTTTCAGGGTAGCACAAATTGCATGGGTAAGGTGAGAGTTTGTAGTAAACTAGTGATGTTAATATTACGTCTAATGCTAATTTCTGAAGCTAGACATGTGTGTTAAATATGCTCTGATTGCTGTTCCTCGGTAAAACTTTTGCCTAGTGAATGTATCAGGCTTTTCTCTGCAGCAGAGCTGTTCCACTTAGCACATGTTCAAAAGGCTGAGGATCTGTCCCCTGAAATGGAAGTCCCTGAAACTTTCTGTGTGTCTAAGCATGGTTTTGTATTCCAAGGGACAATGGAATATGATCTCCTGTTTGGGTGCATGAAAGTTGATTAAGGTTGTATCTTTGTGGATCTGTTTTGAGTGCTGCTTGTGAAAGGTGAAAGCACAGAAATGAAGCTCTTGTCTTTGTAGAGCTGGATGGCAAAAATTTGCATTTCTTAGAGCTTTCAAGTTATGTCAGACCTGATCATGGAAACAGCCTTCCTCTTGAAGGGAGAGAGTTCATATTGAGGCTTTTTTCCAGTGTCTGATGAATCTTTGATTAGTGCTTCACTGGTATTTATAATCATCATAAAGCTGTTATGAAATAGAAACTGTTAACTCAATTTTCACAGGGAAAATCTGAAACAAAACCACAGAGGTATCCTGACAGTGGGAAGTCTTGAAAAGAGGCTTCTTGAAGCTTAGGCTGATGTGTTAACTGCTGGATCTTCGTTTCTGAAGCAAATAAGTTTTGAGTTGATTTTGTTCTCTGCTTTAGATATGGAAAAAAAATAAATCCTAAATAGTTATGCTAAATATTTTTACAGTGGAAAAAATCCTTGTAGGAAACATTAATGAGCTTTGCAATAAATATTACTTTTACAGATGACCTAACCTTTGTTTCATTACAGTCATATCCTATGAGAAGTAAACAGGGTAATGTTCAACTAGTGCATTATTTAGAGATTTTTGGAGTACATTCTGAAAGCTTCGTACAGAGCTGTGCCCACAGGATTTCCATTAAACACAATGGGAGCCTTATGGCTAAAATCCTGCGGAGCTGTTTGAAAATGGATCCCGTGCTGCGCTGGAGACAAATGATTAAACAAGGAGTGCTTGAACGGGGAGGAGGGAGTGATGTCCTGTTTCTCCACTTAGGGCTGTAGTCGGACTGAAAATCCTTCTCTGAGCCCTTCTTAAATGATCTCCTGTTGGAAGATCAGCTAATAGCTCTCCTGTTTTACAAAGGAAATACCGATACAGTACAAATGGTTAAACATTTGCACCTTCGAGGTGTCTAGACGTCCTTTCACTTCTCTTTACATTTAACTTTTTTGTTACACTTTTTTTTTTTCTGTCTCTTCTCACTTGCTTAAATTTTTCATATCTTTTTAATTTATTTTTTTTTTTTTCTGTCTTCTCCCTTGCTTAAATTTTTTTTTTCCTCAATGTTCTCTTACATTTTTTATGCTATGTTGTCTTTATTTCTGATCCTCATGTCTTGTATTATTCTCTTCCTCTCAATTCTCTCCTTTCTCTCTTCAAATGGGAACTGGCAGTAGTGGAAGCACATCCATGCAGCAAATATTTCTGTGCACTTCAGTGCAAATCCTACATACAGAAACGTTTCCCTGCATTTATTCTGTTCATCTTCAGGATAATCCAGTTTAAAGAGAAGAGCTTCAATAGTGTCAAATTTGGCATTTTGAAGCTGTGTACTCTTTTTGTTACACCATACAATGGAGAGTGGCTGTGACAGAATACTGTTTGGAAAGATGGTGGAGTGCTTTATGGCTCTTAACATAGAGACATGAAACTGTCCCTGCCTTTTTTTTTTTTTTTTTT
>WEIU01016454.1:286506-372505 GCA_013389925.1 Aegithalos caudatus
TTAATGTAGCTGTTACTTTTTTCCTCTTGCATTTCATTTGCACCTTGATATTATTATTTTCCCCTTCTTTTTCTTACCTTATTTTGCTTTTGACAGGCTTGCACACATACAGAAAGGGAGAACACGAAAAGTTATTAATGACAAAATACATCCTTGATTTTTTTGTTACCAGTTCATGATTAGTTTCGTGCAGCTCGTTTGTTGGTATCAAAGCTGATGGTGCTGTTTATGACACTACTGCAGCACTCTTCTGTGTGCACTGTCATGTATTTTTATTGCCTCATTATCAACTGCTTGCTTGTAGAAAAGCTGTCAATATACTTTTAGAGAGGGTACCACTACCTAATGACACAGGTAATTAAGCCCTTGGAGACCATTATTCTGACCATATATTACTTGTTTAGGCTGTTTTGTTCTGCTGCTGTGATTTGGAAATCTAAAGCCACAAAGCTTTCATTCTGACATCTCTGACATGACCTGCTCTTCTGGATGTTCTCTAACCACCTGAAAATTAGACTGCAAGAGGAATTATTCACACATCGGAGGTTTCCTAATAGTAGATGTATATTGCTGCTTACTGCATCTGTCCTGCAGAAGGATAAACTCCCTTTGATCTGGGCACCATTGGAATAGGAACTTGTGTTGTTCCAGGCAGTGCTGCAGGAAAACCACCAGGAAGAAGGCATTCCTTATGCTCAGGAGAAGATACTTGGCATTCACTGTCCTGGCAGTCACTTTGGATCGACTCTGAGGCAAAACATGTTGGAAGCATTTTATTTATATATTTTTCATTCCATTACATGCTGATTTGTCGTGTGGGGTGGTCCCAGTCCTGCAGAAGGGACATCAGGGCATCAGCTGCTCCTGAAGACACTTGGTCACAGCTTATCAGCCCAGAACTGCCTCATACCCTCTCTTGGGAATATACTTGAAGATCCAAAGCAAGCTCTCTGCTGAGAAGAAAGGAAAGACAAATTTTAGATATATCTACAGCTGCACATTACCCCTCTTGGAATTAAAATATCATATCGTTATTTGTAACACAAGCATTACTTGGAATATTCCTACATATGTCATCCATCTTTGCTGATCTTATGTTTAGAGGTTTTCAGGAAGTCACAGCTGACATGAAAATCTCCATTTTTTTTGCATTCTTTATTGTAGTCTTTTTGAGCTAATATTTGGAAAGGCTGAAGTCCAAAAATTCAAAAGAATTTATATTTATTAAGATTTCCTGTGGTCTTTAAAAGTACTTTTAAACAAATCTCATGGTTGGGAACCAGGGCATTGTTTCTTGATGTTCTTTGTGAACATCAGAGGTGACCCATTTTTGGGGGAATCTTAAATTCAAAGTGGGAAGTTTCCTCTAACAGCTGGGTCTTGTGTAGTTACATGTGCAGGAGTTTGAGCCTTTGCAGGTGGATGTACAATGTCAGGAAGGGGCTGGAATTGTCAGGTGAATTTGATTTTTGATGTAAGATTTAGGTTATTGAACCAAATGAGGAAGTTTCTTCAATTTCTCTCTTTTTTATTATTTTTTTATTTAGCATCCCATTGACTCCATTAATAGTTTTTCATAGTCCTTAAATTCACAAATAGCACTGTGACATAACACAGAAATTTTTGCAGCTGTGTGAGGGGTTCTTGGTACCACCTATAACATTTGGCTCAGAATTGAGCAAGAGCTTTTCAGTTTTGAGTGGCTGTTACAATTAAGTAAGTAACTTAAAACAATAGTGGTTCATCTGTATCAGAGTCCTGATATGCAAAATAAAATATGAGTATTTGGGGGAACTGGTAGATATTTATTTCTATCCAGCTAAACATTTGCAAATATGGAAAAAACAGATATTTGTTTAAAATGTAGAAAAAAAAAAAAGAAGAAAAAGGTAAACTCCCACCATTATTTGAAATTGGAAATATTTGGGTCTGTTTTTCTAGTTGCCTGTAATTTTTTCTGAAGCTTTTAGTTGTGGCTATTTCTGGTGCCTCCAGCATGAATATAGTTTGAACTTAAGAACATATGTTTAAGATGACACAATAATTAACTTTCTATGTGTGCCTGGTTCTATCCACTTATAGTTAATGAAAGTATCTCTGGTTCTAAGGTCCCAAAAATGTTAGAGGGGAAATGTAGGAGGGACAGTCCTTGCAGTTGAAAAATCCTTTCAATTGCTGGTGAGCAATTTTTCCACAAGGACTTGGACTGGATTTTGTTCCTCCATGCCTGTAACTCACAAACTCATATACAGGGCTGGTGATGGAAGACACCCATGCAGTCCATATGGCATTTGTCTATCTGTCAACACAGAAATAAACATTACCACTGATTCCTATTGCCGTTCTGAAGCTTTTTGCTGTAGATAGAAGTTTGATGAGTGAAATCCATATGACTGAGAGAGACAATGGAAACACTTCCAACATTTCCTGGCTCAGATGTTAGTTAGAGCAGTTTCAGAGAAATGTCAGGCCTGCCATTGCGTGCTAACAGAGCTCAGACTTGTGTGGGAGCAGCGATGTGCCAACGCTGAGGTCTTTCGAAATCCTACCCTGCTTAGCTGGTGATCAAAGCACTCTGTTATTTTAAGGGTACCTTGACATTTTCCACTGGGATCGATGGCCAGTGGTTCAACAAAGTAAAAATTGTGCTCAGTCTTTCAGTTCAGTTTGGAGTGGTGGTGTGGTCTGGGGGACAGAGAACCTGATTAGGGTGTCCCTTTGGGGAAGGATCCTCCTCTACTCGTGTGGCTGCAGCTTGAGGCCTGTTCCACTCCAGTGTAGCTGTGCAGTCATTGCCTTCATCATGCACAAGATATTTGGGATGCTCCTCATCTCCAGAGAGCTGCCCTTTGGGTAACAGGTCAACTGTGCTTTGAGTGTGTTTTGGGAAGAGGGGTTTGTATGTGTACGTGAAAAGAGCATGGCTTGGGCAGTTTGGATTTGCCACTAGCATATGCCCTGGCGCCTCTGGGGGGAAAGAGTAGTGATGGTGCTGCAGGAGAAGGATTTGCCTGGATATTTCTGGATTGATAAGCACATGTGCTGATGAACAGAAAGGATAAATATAAATTATACATTATATGTGCATCTTTCTGCTGCTGTTATGAAGGATGTTATTACCTTATTTTCCAACTGAAATATTAAATGGGGATATTGGGCATTCTGCTTTGCCCAGCCCATTGTTATAAGGCTTGTACCAGTGCTGTATCCTAAGCAGAACTGAAAACCCCTTGGGGTTTAAAGCCCCAGCATTTCCCATCTGTCAGTTCTCTTTTTAAGGTTTATCACATACACATTTGCACTTCTCTCTCTCCTTTTAATCCACTTCCAATATCTAAATTCTTTGTAGAAGGTTGTGTCTGGATGCAGGGGCTCCTCAGGAGGAGCAAGGCTGGGATACAGCCCTGGAAGAAGGAGCCACTTCCTCCTGGGGACCACCATGGCTCTCACACAGGCTCTCGGTGTGCTGCAGGACACTGCACAGTCTGGAGATGAGCCTGCAGATCTGGGGGAGGGCTGGGGAGAGCAGGCAGCCCTGTCTGTTCCTAATGGGAATCCCTGGAGACAGAGGGGAGTAAGCAGCATCTGCAGCTCAGACAGCCACTAATTTAACTGAAACCACGTAGAAGGAAAGACGCTCCTGCAAGGATGCAGTGAACAGGAACTGCTGTTGATGAGATTTTTTTTTTTGTTACACCTTGTAAAGCCACTTTGATATTTTCCCTGTTTAACCTGTTCCATTACAAAGCTTTGAATGGAGTGGTGAGGGAAGTGAAACGCAGGTAACCTCAAACCTGAAGTTCAAATTTACTAACAAGTAGGGAAACAGATTAATCTGGGATCTGAGAGAAGCTCTTTGTTTGGTTGGATTATGAGACTAAAGAGAGCTGGGAAGCTTGGACAGAGGCACAGAGTTCTGTCACAAGGCCAGAGTGCAGTCTCTGAAGAGACAACCAAAGTCCAGCTGGTAGAAATACCAGCTGGTTCACAGATGAACAGGAGCTAAAAGCTGAGAAAACACATGGGAACCTGTTCCTTTGTCTGTGATAGGAAGAGCTGAGACAGCTCAAGGGGTTAAACCCAGACCACATCTCCAGGAAACCTATAACTAAAAAGAGAAGTCAGGAGACTTAAATAGGAGAGAGGCAGGAAGCTTCACTCTTTCACATGTAAAAGCTGGAAAAAATACCCTCCTGAGAATTTTAACTGCACTGAAGTAACAAGCTGAAGATAAAGAAAGATCTGTTGTTGATGTTTTCCTCTAAGACTAAAAAATTACCCTGCACCTTGCATGACATGAGAAAGGAAAAGCTGAAATATAAAGCTCAACTGCTGCAGTAGGATTCTGTAGAAACCTTTGGGTACATCTCTGTAAGACTAAGTCAGAATCAAGCTGAAGGAATTCTTGTGACACACATTTGAAATAACCACCAAGTAATGTCACATCAGCTTGAGGATGATGAGAAGGGAAGGTGATGGCACCTAGCAAAAGGTAGCTGCCAGCCTGTGGAAATCTGGAAGGAAGTAGGTCAAGGGGGAAGAGGTTGAAACTGTCATCTACCTTCTAGTGCTGAGCAAGTATGTGCTACCTGTCCCTTGGAGGGAGAACTGCAGAAAGGGCTGTGTGGACATGGCTGAGCAGAGTGTGGGTTAGAGAGAGTGTTTATTTATGGCAGAACTTTATTTATTTATGGGAGAGGCACAAAGCAGGTTTTCTGACCATGACATTGCTGTGGGGTGGCACAAAGGATGTGAAAGTGATGGTCCTGAGAAAACTGATGGGAAATTTAGGAGCTTAATTACCCAGTCCTAATGCATCAACCTCAGCAGGGTCTGCCCAGCCTGGCCTGGTAAGAACTGTGCTCTTGTAGGGAGTTGCACCAGCAGGACCAGGCAAGAGAGGAAGAGAGCAGAGCTGTCAGAAACATGACATTGAGAAGTGTTAAAGGCAAGTCTCCAGCAAAAATACAGAGGAAGCTTCCTCCTGCAGCCTTGGACACCTCTGCATCTCTGTGCTGTGGGCTGCTTGCTCCCTGGGCAGAGAATGATGTTTCCTGCTTTCCATAGTTTCCTCTCCCCCCCTTGCACAGAAAAAAAGCTTAAATAAATAACTTGTCCATTGCAATTGGATTAATTTTCTGGTATTCTCTCAATGGCACAGGACAAATTGCATGTTTTAAGTGTAGGAATGATTTAGGAGGAATAGCAGCAAGAGCCTGTGGATCATAAATTCAAGTCCTCTGCTCTTGACCATGATGTGTAATTAATTTTGTAAATGAATCAATTGTGGCTTCAAATTGTTTATATTTCTCATCCTGTTACTCTACATGGTAGGCTGGTTCACTCTCACTTTTTTAATGATTAAAAACGTCCTAATTCCAGTCTAAATGTATTTCTAACCATGAAATACAACTTGTTTTGTCAATCATCTGCCTTAGGTTGATGTAGTTTTCTTTCACACTTTTTCTCACTGCTTCTCTTGTGTAAGTCATGCCAGGCTGCTTAAACCCTTGGTCTCTTAAGTTTAGCAAGTTCTTTAGTCTCTTTTTGTGGCACAGACTGTCATTTCAACAGCTTCAGAGCAATCCCTTTTGTGGAATCCTCTCTGGATGAGCCACTCCTGAACACTTGTGATTGTAATTGTAAATATCTTCCAGATGGAATCTTGACAGTGCTTTCCACAGTAGCATTAATACTTTATGTTCCTTAAATTCTTATATTTCAAGAACAGATTCTGGTTTTTGAATGCCTCATTTCTTCTTCTGTTTTGTGCTTTGAGAAATTTATCCTTTAGGTTAGAACTGGTGGAGATTTGTTCCCCTACACTAAGCCAGCATTTTGTCAGGAAACTTAAGGAGCTTGTGTTGAACATGGTTTTCATTTCTTTTTCCCCTAAAAAAACCACCCCTAGATTTGTTAAAAAATAGAAGTTGAAAGGTACTCTTGAGTTTTAAGAAAATGACAATTTTCCATTCAAATGACAGATGTAACAGAAAATTTAATGGCACTATGCGAGATGTTTCAGATGAATAGGCAGTAAATAAAATACAAAAGAAAGGGGAAAATAAATATTCTTAAATAGTGCTTGAAGAATGTAGATTCAGAAGTGATGAGCTTTAGAGACTGATTTTTCAACTTTTAACAGCTTGCTGGTTACATAAGATACAGAGAATCCTTGGCAAACAGTCCAGCAAGAAGGCAGAATACACGTGTGGGGATAACTATCCTAAAAATAATCTGAAAGTGCTGGATGTTGGATTGGGTCCAGCTGAGATATTAGAATCAAAACCAAGAGCAGATAACCTTTTGTGGTTACCAGAAGGGGGAAAAATATAGGTCAGTGTGTAGAAATAGCCTTTCATAAAGCTCATAAATTTTCTGCTTCATTTCCAAAATTTTCATACCTTTTGGTGGCCTTGTTCAGGAAGCAAAACACAGGATCCCAAGCTAAATTTATAGAGGCTACATTATTTTTGCATTCTCTAAATAGAATTTGTAGTAAATTGCTCTGGCATTTGCTGTCACATTGTAGAGTTTTATAGATCATAAGATAACAATTGCTTTTCAATTAAGGTGCCATTAATTCATGCATCAAAAACTCTCATTCATAAGAAACAAGTCTCGATTATCCTTCTGTTCCTAAAAACAGACAACTGGGATGGGAGTGAAGAAGCAGCAGCTCACAAAGTGCTAGAGCACTGGCCATCAGCTTTGCAGTGAATTTGACTGTAAGCATAATTCACCTCCCTGTTTGTCAGAACCTATTTTTCTCTTCTTTTTCAGATATTCCATGGATAACCAAAGCTTGTAAGATCCTTCCAGGGCTGGCTTGATAGTGATGTGACCCCACAGTCTTTTATGTCTCTGGTTCAACTTAGTAGCTATCAGCTCTTACAGACTTTTATAGTAGCTGCAAACAGCAAAACCACAGAAATCTCAACTGTCTTTAACTGAACTCTTGGTCATGTTGCAAAAAATAACCCTATTGCTTAGAAATCTGGGTGCTGATGGAAGGTGTTCCTGATTGCCACAAGATGTGTGCTTGCTGTCCCTGCAAGGATGTTCAACAAGATGGGCCTGTGGTCCAAAATAGATTTTCTGAGTTTGACTGAAGATTAAAGGACTTATTGAATTTAAGAATTCATAATTTTTCTGAGCTGGTTTAAGTGATCATAGTAATATGCAACTAGACTTTATTAATAATTCCATTAATACTCTTAGGTTTAAATTGAAAAACTATGATTTACTGCTGGTTGAATTTATTCTTTCTCCCATTTTTGTTTGTTTATTAATTTGGAAGAATGTTGTGGAGGACTAGCACTAGAACTGCATTTGCATAGATAAACACAATAATTAAGAATGCTATTACACCATTAATTTAAAAATGAAACAGTGGGCATGGTAAGAAATTAAATCTTTCAGTAAGGACTGCACAGGAATTTATGGTGTGAACCGAAATGATTTGTTCTTTCATGTAAAAGGCATCTGATTAAGGTCAGCGTATGAGCAGAAATGGTTCCAATCTGCAAGTGAAAAACTGCACCACTGTCTGCACTAGAGATTAGAGCTGGCTTGGTTTTGTGCACATTTGGTCAACAGATGGTCAAACTATTCTGTGGGCATTCTGGCAGCGTAGAAGTCTGCACATCAATGACAAAAAGACATCACAGGAATAAGTAGAATGTCAGTGTTCATCTGAGTAGAATGAACACCCAGTGTCAGCTTTTTGAGAAGTAGCGTAGTGGGCTGACTTCAAAGGAAAAAACCTGGAATAACATCACATTGTGGCTAAATTAGCCAATGCCATTCATTCTGATAAGACTGAAAGAACAGAAAGACCATGAGGCTCATATAAAAGATAATGCTGTTGGCCTTTGGCCAGAGCAGTTAGCTAATATTTTCTGTCTCGCTGGATTGTTACCTTAGAAATAAACAAATATAAAAAAAGATATGCTGTGAATAATTCTGCTCAATTTCATTTGGATAGAGTACTACACAAAAGTCATGTTTCTCTAAACACAGTAGAAATAAACAACAGCAGGCAGTTCCTGGTCTGATATGCCCAGGAATACTGGCACATTCTTCAAGGTCACTGTTTTAATATACAGTGTATCTGGCAGTATGATTTAAGGTATTCCTTTCTCTCTCCTGCTTTTGCATCACCCTTATGCCTGTGCTACAGCAATTTTCCCTTTTCCAGCCCCTATTCCATCTGGGCTGTTTTTCCAACTATCTCAAGGGACTGAGACTGCTTGAAAGGAAAAGAGTGGAAAACATGGAAGGGGTAGAGAAAAACTTGCAACATGTCTGAAGGAGAGGCTGTACAGGGGTACAGAGAATTTGTGCAGGACGTGTGGAATGGAGAGATGTGTGAGGACCTTTGGCTGGAATTGTCACTCACCATTTTTTGTTGTGAAACCCAGTGTCTTTGTTGTTGTGTCCAGTCCATCACTGCTCCTCTGGTTTTGATCCTTTTCCTCCTCTTACCCATAGCTGAAACCAGCCCTACTCCCAGGCCCACTATTTGTGGTCAGCCCCGGTGACACCTCCTAAGCCCATGGGATTTAATTCCTGATCCACCTGGAATGGGAGCAGTGTTACATAAGTGGCTTCCCTTTTTCCTATTGTGGGAAAGAGCAGAACTCCTTATTCTGAGCAGGCTCCATTCAGCCGGGTTAGTGCTGTTATCAGTTTAACATTCTTGATAAATGTGTGTAGATCAAAGACGACTTCTGATGGTGTCTAATAACAACTTCTAAAACTGAAGTGCAAACCCTCCTCCTTTAACTGAGGGCTGAAGTTGATTGCATTGCCCTGAGATGGTACCATGCTGGAGCCTGCCCTTGCTTTTTACACCTGTTTGAAAGGGCAGAGAAGGGTGAATGTGTTCAGGAGCTGTGCCCCTATGAACCAGGGCACTGGCACAGAGTGCACCCACAACACAGCAAGTGAATTCCAGCAATGCCATGGACAGCCTGTCTGAGCTGCACAGACCTCACTGTGGGCTCAGAACACAGCTGCCTGAGGGGTTTTTAATCTGACTGCTCCTAAATATCAATAGTCTTATCGTGGTGCTGTTCACACTGTTAACAAGGTGATGTCTTTTGCACACGTTTGGTTTTAGTTTTTGTAATGGAGCTCCAGTAGGATTTAAACAATACAACTAATTACTGTGCATATTCAAAAGATAAAAGAGTGCCCTTAATGTGTTATTCATAACATGGAGCATGAGAACATTATAAGGCTAGGATTGTCTTTAAATATTAATTTCATGGTAGCCATGGATGCATTAGGCTCTTGTAAAGAACAAAACACTGAATGCAACTCTTTAATTTTTTCCATGCAGTTGACTTTTATAAATATTTTTATTTTATAGAATGGAGGAGACAGTGAGAAATCTGCTACAGAGCCAAGGATCCCCAGGCCAGCATGGAGAAGGAACTGTCAATATCATGAAGGTATATCAGGTATTAGTGACTTATTACCTGTTTTCTTGTGTTAGAAGAGTTCTTTAAAACAAAAATCCTATGATGGGGATAAATGTGTCTGGCGTTTTTTCCCTCTATTTGTTTATTAATTATGAATACTTATAAGTGGTAGTTGGTTCCACCTATATTTTCCCAGGTGTTCTCTCAGCAGAGTTTAAGTTTTTTTCACTTTTATTGAGCTTGTGTTATCTGCTGTTGTTCCTCATAGTTCACAGAGGACAAAGAAACTAGTTTTGAAGCCTTCATTAAAGCACTTAATATTTTAAGTTGTATTTTCCAACATCTGTAGTAAACATAGGTGTTTTTGACAACTTGACCTTCAGATTGTGATGGATAATTTTACCACTCATGTTCTTATTGGGTGTGGGGATCCCTCTCAGGCTTCACACTTTTATATCCCTGCTTGTGGCAGGTGCATTTTATCACTCTCGCTAGGGATAAAGAGAGTGTGTCTCAGGACAGAATTTAGGAGAGAAAGATTTTAGAAGTTTTTCAAAGGGAACCAGGTCTGTTTATGAGACAGAAGAGTTTTACGTTTTCCTAATGGACTGTTGCATTCTGGAAACAGTGAACCTAAGGTGGTGGAAAACTTGTCAATTTAAGAGTCTGGAAACAGTAGTGAGATAAAAATACTGAAAATACTGAAATCATATATTAAAGTCTATACCAGGAAGTGAACCATCAGATAAAATACTTTTCAAAAGTTTTAGTTATATTAATTCATTCTTACAGCTGATGGATAAAAAATACAGCAGTATAGCTAAACAAAAATATATATTAAGGAGTATTTATCACTGTAATTAAATTTTCATTATAAGCTTGGGTTGTAGAGAAAGGAATAATTTAGTTTAACCTTTAGTAAAATCAAATTTTCTTGTTAAAATGATAGCTTGTAAAATTTAATTTCAGGACAAATTAATTTTTTTGTTGAAGTTATAATAGAACATTGTTCTTTAGAAACTGGTGACAAAGGCATCTCTATTTTATGCACTATCTTTTTGGAGTGCAAAATTGAAACTCAGTTCCCTTCTCTTGTTTCCTTCCCAATCCTGCCACCATATAGTGGCTGTTCTGGACTGGGCTTGGTGTCAGTCTCTCCTTAAGGTGAATTACTCGTCTGATCATAACAGACATCAGGAATGATTTTATTATCTGCTTTTCTCTGTGCTATCTTACTGTGGATATCCCAGTAAGGTGGTACCACAATTAGGTTTCAGCTTCTTTGTTTTTCCACTGTCAAGAAGAAAAGCAAAAAAGTATTCCAGTTCTGTTTCATAGAACTGAGGGTTTGGGGGTTCTTTATTTTTCTTTTGGGAACTAAACGGGAAAAAAATTTAGCTATGTGGTCTTTGAAATTTGAGATTTTGTGTGCTGCTTTCCTAGAGGGGAGATAAGTATTATTCCAATTTCAGTGCTTATATATTTCTGTGTCGTTTTTTTACTCTCTTTTATTTGTTTCTTAATTTTTGAAAAAAGAGAGAATTTGTGTATGGCCTTGGGTTTTCTTCTCCTTCTGGGCCACACTGATACAGATATTTGTTGTCTCCAGCCAGGCAGGAGAGTGGGCACTGTGGTGTGTTTTGTGTAATATTGCCTGGGTTTATTTTCTGACCAGCAAAAGAACACGGCTGTTCTGTGCAGTTATTGATGTGAGAACAGTTCTTCATTTTGTTTCAGCTCTAACAAACAGCCCCCTCCATTTAGCAAACCAACCCCTTGTGTTCCATTTTTTCTGTTTGAATTTGATGGGTGGTACTCTGGGCAAATTCCTCAAACTGGAGCTTTGCTTTCTTTCAGTGAAGCTGCTCTGTCCCAGGGCCTTAAAACACCCATATACCTGTGCCTCTGAGATTATTTTAATGCATAACAGCTTCCTTCCCTTCCTGTTGTCTTCTTGTTCCCGGGAACATTTTCACTCATGGTATCACTCTGGTTGTTTTTTTAGCCATTTTCATTTCTTGCGTATTGCTGGTATGCAATCTTCTTTGCTTATGAATTTCCTCTCCTAATCCATGACTCAGAAGCAATGGGTTCTGCTCTCATGGAGGAATAGCTAGGCTTCTGCATCATGCACCAGTCTGTGGCTGGTAAAACAGGTCAGAAATGCAGAATATTTGTGTTGCATTGTGAAGGTTGTGGGGATTTTTTTTTTCTGAGTGTCTTTTTGAGTCATTCATCCTCAGATTCCTTTTGTTCCTTTTTATTACAAACATGAACAAATGGCTTTTTTTCTGGGAATTTCAAGGAATGGTTGCATTCCCGTGCCCTGGGATAGCTCCCTGCCATTTGGGTCAGGGATGGGTTCACTCAGTGTGTGCTTGGTACCCAGTCACACAATAAAAGCTGGGACCTCAGCTCAGACCTGAAAGGCTCCTCAAAACAGGTACTTGGCAAAGAATCTCTGGTATGAAATGTTTACAAAACATTTTAACATTGAAAAACATACTAATGAAGCTTTCTATGAATCATTAATATGTTACTGAAACCAGCTGTGTGGATATCATGGGCAAACATACCACGTAAATAGTTGATGAATCTTAAATAAGTCCCGCGTCCAAATTCAGCAAGATACATCAATATTGCAACAAAGACATTTCATTTGTATTCCTCCAAATGCACTCAGGCAGTTTTTTGATATATTTATAAGCATAATTCACAAATAGGAATAGAATCTAAATGTAAAACCCAGGTAATGTTCCTTAAAAACACCAAATGTAAAACCCAGGTAATGTTCCTTAAAAGCACTGATGTATTCAGGTTTTTGGGAACATGATAACCATATTATCAATCTTATTTTGTGAAGGAAGTATAAAGGAAATTTTATATGTTATATTCATATGCATACAGAAACCTTATTGAATGTATAACTACTAACACTGTTCTGAAAGTCATCCTTTATATTCAGTTATCTTAGGGAATGTATCCTGAATCTCACATTTTCTCTGCGATTAGTGTGATATGAACAAAACTGTATGATCAGTTGGTTCAGTAGAGTAAGGGATTTTAGTGTAGATTCACAACTCTATTTTGTAAGAAATGGGGTAAAATGAGGTGATTCCCAGTGTGGCTTATCAACTTATGCCCCATATTCTCTGACACAGAGACTTTGTTTTAGTGTGAAAAGATTTTGCACAATAAATGCTTTCAGTCCATTGAACAATGTCTATATATATATATATATATATATATATATAAAATCTATTTTTCTGTGATGTATGAAATTGAGTTCTTATTGTAATACCAACATGCCTGACTCTAGAATAAATATTCTTGCTAATGAACTTTACATATTGCATAGTGATAATGTTGGAAAAATAACAATAAGAAGGTGGAGCCTAAAGCGTGCAGTGTTATTGCAATATTTTCTTGGGTCTTGCCAGTATTCTTACTTAAAGCAAAAGATTCTAAGCAGAGAGCTAGATGTCCTATGGGATTTTGATTTGCTGGACTTGCAGATGAGTTTTGTGATTTCTTGTAGGTAAATGAATTAAGAAGCAGGATTGTAAATAAAATTCTCCTTTGTTATCATTTTCCATAATAAGAAAGGGAAAATTTATAATGAATGCTTGCATAAATGTAGACAAGAATGCATGCTATTTGAATAGCTTTAGCCATCATGTTTCTTACTTTAAAGTAAATTTGACTAAAAGACTCTAGTATGTGTTAGCTTTATGGTGTTTCCAAGAGACATTGACCACCTGAAAATAAGATCATGAAAAGGCGAAACCAGAAGCTCATGTATTCCCCAGAAATAATTGTGTGCAGTTCTTGAACCCCAGACTTTAAAACAAGTACCCCACAGATTTCCTTCCTGAGTTTGCCCTTGAGATCTGGATATCAAAAAACTTTCCTGTTTGATCACAATGCTGGATGCTCTAAGTAGACTCTTACCTGATTACAGATCACTCAAAGATTTCAAGGGTCTTTCAATGCATTTTGACTTTATGTCAGTGTACAATGGTTGAGATGAGGAAGAGAATTTGTTGTAAGTTCACAATTTATTGTAGTTCTGAAATTGTCCATGTGAGCACTAAAGCTCAGACAGACATGGTACAGTAACATTGGGGAGGTAAAAACATACACAAGTGATAACAGGCACATTTCAGGTGGCATTGTTGGCCACATCAACCCAATTTTTTGTCTGCTTTTGTGTTACCCAAATGTGGAACAGTTGTTGTGACTGCCACTTCTAATTTGCACAGCCGTTGGTGTCGACAGCTCTTTCATGAGAAGAGAAACTGTAACTATTGGCAATATAATTTTATCTTAACACAAAATTATACAAGCTTATTGTTTAGGCCATTGATATGGAACATTTTATAGATGGGGCATGGCCATGAATCAAAAAAAAAGACACTAGTTGAATTCCCTAGCTAAAATCCATGTAGGATTTTTAATGCTAAATTCTATTGCAGGAAAAGGATATATATTCTTAAACATCTGTCCCTGGAGTGGAAGTGCCCACAGGGGACTCTGTGAACCAAGCCTCCTAAGGTACTAAGGAGTATATTTTTAGGGAAATACTAGCAGTGTCTCACAGAGAAAGGCAGAGAGGAGCCATCCACACTCTTGGGAGTTCCAGTGGAAATCCTGGGATGTCAAGGTCACAAACATTTGCTGTTGGACTGATATTCCATGCAGAGAAATCCAGGGTTAGCTCAGCAGCAATTTAATACCTCATGGCTTTTTGTAGATTTCCATCACTATGCAAAGATTTTGATAAATACTTAACAAAAATGAGGTTGGATTCTCTACCCCCAAAAGAGGGTGATGGTGCTTCTGAGACACTGTTCAAAATTTCAGTTGTGATGCAAAGCATTTTCCCTTTTTGGTTGTTTGAGATACCAAAGCACAGCAATGGAGTTGTGTTTAATGCAGCAAAATCTCATAAGTGAAATATGCCATTTGTGTGCCTGTTTTTCAAAAAAAAAAAAAAAAAAAAAAAAAGCTGTTCTTTCTTTCTCAGAGTCATGGAGTCACAACATCTTTTGTTTTAGATCTTAAAGATCATCTCATTCCAGCCTCCTGCCATGGGCAAGGACACCTTCCACTATCCCAGGTTGCTCAGAGCCCTATACAACCTGGCCTTGGCTGCATCTCAAAACTAGCAAATAAAAGAGAGAGCAAAACAAGGATGTCCTGTACTTATACAAGAGTTATCCACATATTTGATTATATCTAGCCACCCACAGTTTTTGTCTGACTCTGACCATCTTTCTTTCAGGGGTTTCATCTTTCAGGGGTTTGCTTTGAGAATGTCATGGCAGTCCTTGAAGTACTAAGTTTGCAGGAGGATAGATGAGGTCTCCAGATATAGATCTACATTTTCACAGTGTACAGATGCCATTGTACTACCACTTTAATCCATCACACATCCTCTAGATATCTACAGCATCAAGAGGCGAAGATTGATTTGATGCTACTATATTGTGTTATACTGACTGTAATTCTAGTTTACATTTCCCTCTTCTAAATAGTGTTTCTGTCTTCTGCTGTATCTCACTTCTGGTTCTAACTTTGAGAGTGAATCCACAAAAGTCACCCATTGTCTGAACACAAATGTTTCAATTTCCCCAGATGAAAGAATTTATATATGGTCAAGTGGTTTGGTCTCTCCCTACTTCCCCATCTCCATAAAAGATACTGTTCATTCTGCATTTTGATGTAATTTCCTTGATATTTTCAAACCAGCTGAAAGCAACACTAGTTATTAAATTTTTAAAAATTGAAAGAAATCTAAAATTTTGCTTAGTTGAAAAAAAGCTAAAGTTTTTCTTATTTTCTGAGGGGGAAAAAAGGGAGATTATGCCAAATTCACAGTCATTCTGTCTTTGAAAATTATTTTAACAAAAGAACTCACTTACCAGTACACCAGTAAATCTATTCTGGAAAGAAAGTGTTCTTCTGATCAGGGAAAGTTAAGATAGTTAATCTGAATTACAATAACGTATTTGAAAAGTTGAAGTTTTGATCTAAACTGGAATGATTGTACCTACCTTTTATTTTTGCATGAAGATGAATTCTGATCTTCTTTCAGAAGTTTTTTCAGGAGACATGAAACTGTTCCCTGGCACTTAAAATTTCCTGGTAATGGAATAGTATACCAGGTTTTTTTTCTTCCTAATTCCACAGGTAACTTCTTAGGTCAACTTCTGCAATTGTGCTTATGGTGAGAACTAGTCAGTTAGTACACTGATCTCATTCCAAAATACTATGGAAGGAAAATTGGCTTATTTCTAACAACTTTAATCCATAGTATTTTATTTTTTTTTTCCTTAATTGCTGTTACATAAAATTTACTGAATTTGAATTTCAGAATAGTTTGGCTTATTTCTACTTCAGTCAAAAGAAGGTATTTTAATACTTTAGCTCTAGGCAAATGTAGTTACTATAATACCTATAAACCCCTTCACAAAAGTTTAAATGCTGCATGTAGATTTCCTGGAAGGAAAAATTATTACTTTAAGTATGGTACTATAATGAAGCAATTCCTAAGAGAACATCTGCATGGAAAATCACACTGAATATTACTCTCCTATTACCTTATCTAGATATATGAAGAAGGAACAGCTTCTTAGAACAGTTCTTTTTTGTTCCTGCTGGTAACTTTGCTAATCAATGTAACTGAAGTTTTTCATTTTGAGAAGGAGCCAGGAGCACAGAGAGCTCCTGGGCATTGCCCTCCACTGCTGTGCCCAAATCCTGCCCTGGCAGAGTCACCTGCACAATAAATGGTCAGTCTGATTCTGGCTCTGACAGTGCCAGAGGTGGCAGTGCTGTTGGAAATGGGAATATCCATTCACTAGGACAGGAGCTGGTGCTGGGCTGGGAACCCGGGGATGAGAAGTTCCATCTCCTCTCACATATCTGAGGAGTAAATTCCATCCTCAGTTGCACTCTGAAGGTTTCCTGCTCTTACACTCCTTTCCAATCTGAACTTTTTCAAAAGAAATATATATTTTTGATGCATGGAACAGCCAATAAAAGCATCATTGGGAAATTTATTAATGCTCCTGCAGAGCTGTTCAGCAGGGATGATAGCTTGTACTGGTGAGGAGTGTTCTGGGAGGAGAAAAATGTGGAGTACATTTAGATTGATACGCGGGTGGAGGGAGGCACATATCAGAAACATAAAGTATGTACTTGCTCCTCTTATCCATCACAAGTATTTAATCTAGGGAACGTTGCTGCTCGCTCTGCTTACTTGGTAAGTGAAATCCAGAGATGAAAAAGAAGAACCTAATATGTTTTTCTGACAAGGGTAATGTTAAATCATGAACAATTTGGGATGTTTCTGTAAACTTTTGTGATATGTTGCATTCCTTTGTTTTCCTTCAATTTTGGTCAGCTTGTTCTGAACAAAAGCTGTTAGCTAAACAAAAATATATTATTATTACACTTACTGATGTACTGTCGAAAGCAAAGCTATATTTTAGTCTCTCCTTCCACTGGGAGAAAAGAAAGAAAGAGAAAACAGCTGAATACATAGATAAAAGCAAGGAAGGTAAAACAAAAGTCATATTTGTAGCCTTATATTCAAAGATAACTTCAATTGCATGTAATTTTTTGAATATTGTAACTTGTTTGCTCAGTATTACTTGGTTTGTGTTTTTTTCAGGCCTAGGTTATTGTGTTTAATTGGATTCCCATTAGGAAATAAAGAAAAAAAAATTAAAGTTGCATATGGAAAACATGTAATTAGATCACAGAGATATCAGTGATTACTCCTATACTGAGAATTGTGCAGGACACACTTCACATTAGACTTAAGATATGTGTCTTTTACACATCTCAGGTTTTGCTGCATGAAATCAGTTATACATGTATCAGAAGATACTGTGAATTTTCAGGGGCTATATTTAGGAAAAAGAGGTCATGCTGGGGAAAAAAGAGGAACAAGGTGACACTGGAAAACAAATTCACATTTGTTGCAGTGTTAAGTCTGTAGTGCTTGGAGCAATTTCTGCCTTTTTTCAGCTTGTGCAGTCAGACTGAGCTATTTGTCCATAGCTCAAGGCTGCTTTTTAAATGAAAGTACAAATAAACCCTCATCTACAGTTTCTATCTTCATCAGCAGTCTAGAAATTCTCATTTCACAGTGCTCACAGTGAATAGTGTTGAACACTAGGAGGTCTGCACTGGAAACAGCACTGAAAATACATTATCTAAGAATGCAGGACTGTAGAATGGTCTTGCAGGGAACAGCCTTCACAATTTATAAATACACTGTTGTGGTTTGCAGCTGGCAACCAAGCCCCACACCCCACTCCAGCAAGATGTGAAGAGAATCAGGAGGGTAAAATAGCTCATGGGTTAAGAAAAGAATAGTTTACTAATTGACATATTATAACAAACCAACAACAAATTGTAATGGAAAAGAAATTAACGAAGAGAAATAAACCCCAAGAAGACAAGTGATGCACGTGTAAACAGCTGCTCCCTCCCAATGCCTGCTGTCCAGCCAGTCCCTGAGCAGTGTACCCCTGCCAGCCTTCCCCCATCTGGGCAGGATGCCATGTGTTCTGGAGCATCCCCTGGATCACTTGGGGTCAGCTGTCCCTGCTGTGTCCCCTCCCAGCCCCTCGTGCACCCCCAGCCCCTCGCTGGTGGTGTGAGCAGCACAAAAGGCCTTGGGTCCATGTAGGCACTGCTCAGCAGTAATGAAATATCTTGGTGTTGTCAACACTGCAGCACAGATCCAAAACACATAGCAGCTACTGTGAGAAAAAATAACTCTACCCCAGCCAAAAGCGGTGCAAACATAAACAATTCTGAGTATGGATCTGTAAACTGCAGTTTGGGTTTGGAGGGAAGAGTCTGCCTTGGTTATAGAGTGGTAGAAGTGTAGTGTAGTAGACTCAGATCACCACATTCAATCACTGAAATCTAAGATGACTCTTCAGTAAATATCTTACTTAGAAGATCCTGTGGAAGCTGTGGACACACCACAGAAAGCACTAAGTGTTTTGAGGTGCTGAGTTGTCAGCATGGTTTGGGTTCCACATAGACTGGATCCTTGGATGCCTGTTATCACTGCTTCTTTATAAGAACAATTAATAAGAACAGTATGAATATTCTTGATTTTTTTCCTCCTCAGTTAAGTGGTTATGAGCAATCACAAGCGCTGTTTAATTATATGTCCTACATATATTTTATTCTTGGTCCATTCATGTGTGATTAAAATGTGGTTTTGGAAAATTGCAAGCATGACTCTCAGAAGAAAACCTTTGTCTCTAATAAATTTCAGAAGTTGAAGAATTAAAAGGAATTCAAAAAAGAAGATCCCACTCAGGCATCACAATGTGACACCCAAAATTGAAATAGGGAACTTTTGTATCTGAGGGATCCTTACTGCATTGCATCTGAAAAACTTCACTTATCTGAGGAACTTGTGTTTATCACGTGAAAATAATCTTTAGCTTCTACAAGCAAAGATGTCATCTCTAATTATTACTTATCACTTTTCAGACAAGCTATTCACATAATCCAGCACTCATTGGGAAAATCAGCACTTCAAAGATGTAGATCTTTTTTAGTTCTTGTTTGGTTCAATCAGATTTTTGTCTCATGTGCTTGTGAAAGAATGCTTGTTTATCATTGGTGCTCTTGATCCCAGATCCAATTATATCAGTATTAGATTATGCTGTCTTGTATTATTATGGCCACTTGTCCAGTGCCTAATCATAGTTTTCACTGTAAAAAAGAAATTCTAGAATAATCTTTGCCAGCTGCCTTTTTTTTCTTTGTGACTTCTGATATTTACTCTTCTTGGTTTGAAATTTTATAGCTGCAAATTGAAATATTTTATTTAAAATGAGCTCTCTTTTTTCCTGTCCTTTTGCATGTGTGTATGTCTCATTCCTAGAAAGCATCTTAGAAAGAAGAAAGGGCAAAGGACAGACAACTGATGGTATTACCAATAAACTTCTAAAGTAACATAATTTCAGAAGGAATAGTTAAGAAATAGCTGGCTAAGTATCCCTTCAACACTTTTCTCTTCCTTGAAAAGGTGACAGATCTTAGAGGAGAGACATCCCAATGACTGATTGTTAGGGCTAGCAGCCTTTTGCCTTTCTTGGGATGAAGAAAGAGGTAATTTCTGAAATAGGCAGTTTGTTCTCTTATCTTTTGAAAGCTTCTCTATGATCTTTTCTATCACTATAGTTACTCCCTGTTTATCAACAGTGAAAACACTTTCTTGTTCAGTATTCTGAAAGGTAGGTGGAAGAGAGAAGAGAGAAAATTGGCTTTGCATTCCACAAATTCCAGTAAATTATCATTTGCAGTTTCAGGTGGATTTCCTGAAAATTTAGTTTATTGTTCTTACTTTATTTATTAGTGGAAAGAGGGAATATTATACTGCTCTTTCCTAGCTCAGCTAACTGAAATCCAGCTTTCTGATAAGTCTGTCAGGCCACTGCGTTGTACAGCTTCATAGATCAATGTCTTTAGTGATTTATATCTTTCCATTGATCCTGAAGAGCTTGCCATTCCTGGGCTGCAGGGACTGTTTCCATGCCTTGTTTTCTGCTGGCCACAGGGCCCATGGTGTTTCATCAAAGAGTTCATCATCAGTGGACTGCTTGTTTGATTTATGGAGCAAACTGAATACTTAGAAATAATGGTCAGGGCAGGATGTCATTTGTGATTTGCAAAGTACTGTTGGTTTCAGAAGAGCAGTGACAGTTTGAACCAGCCTGAGAAGCTTACACAATGTGGGACTCAGTTGTAGGTTTCTCAGTAATTTCTGTGGGAACAGGTCTACAGTGAGCAGCATAATCCTAGTTTCAGTAAGACTTGAATTTTTAATATCTTTATTGTCTCTATTAATATTTTTATTGTTGACACAGAGCATTAGAGAAGTAGATGAGCCTTTACTGCAGAATTCTCATCAGGCTGCTGTGTTTACATCCTCTCATGGTACAGGCATGTCTCTTAAACTCACTGGTCTGGGGACAGCCAGAGAAGAATTAGTGCCTTTTTTTTTTTTTTTTTTTTTTTTTTTTTTTTTTTTTTTTTTAATAGCTGTTTTACTTCCAGAACACCATTTCTGTCTGTTACCTTTTCCCAGAAATTAAACTGCACTGATCAGCAGGACATCACTTTGACTTTGCTGGACTTTGGACCTGGGGAGGATTTTGTTACTCAGTTTGAACACAGCCTGCCTGTGACTGTGCAGTATGTGAGGCATGAGCAGAGACTGCTCAGGAATGGCAGAAGATGCTCTTTATTTGAGATAATGCAACAAGTGTAGGACTCCAGGGAAAAAAGGTGTAAGCTGCTTTACCTCATTGTTTGCTGCCTTCAGCATGCTCACTCCAGAGCTGTCTGTAGGATTTTGCCGACATCCCACAGGAGATCCACGTTTCCTCTGGCAGATCTCTGCCCCTTCCTTCCTCCCCCAGCACTCAGCTGCCTTTGATATTAACAGATTTTGCATGCTCAGGAGGTTTCTGTCATTCCAAAAGCCTTTGTCATCCTCCCTCTGCAGGGACTTGACTTTGAGCACAAAGGGTGCTTCACAAATACCTGTTTGCTTTCTGGAATGCTGATTTTCCACTCTGCCCTCACTGGACATCAGCCAGGTGGAACTGGTGAATGTGATGGGGCAGTGCCCTCAGCACATGGCATGTCTAAGCACAGTTTCTAAGGTTAGAAGAGTTGTCCTCTCTTCTGCACCTTTTCCATGGCTGAAATGCTGAAGCTCATTTGTTATTGCTCAGTAGTAAATTACTTTTGGAACTATGTGAGCTGTACTTCAGCACTCAGGCATGGGTAACAGCAGGAAGTGTCATGAGGTATTCAAGTGCACATCAGAGTAAAACAGGAGGTGTGTTCCTGATTATGCCACTAGTGTGCAAAGTTCATCTAATTTTGTAATTAGAAGATGAACAGGTTACTTTTTTATGTGGCTGGAATTTACTCTGAGAAGCTGCATTACTCCACTTTCTGTAATGAAATGTCATAACCTGTGCTTTCTCCTACTTGTCCTTTGAAATTGCTGCCCTGAGTTTGTGCAGGAAAGGTGACCCTGTGCATGTTTATGTTCATGTTTTATTCTATTGTTAGTCACATCTGATTCATGTCACATTCCCTCCTAAAAATACTAGTTTGTATTTGAATTGCATCAGAGATACACCTTTGTCATTTCTTTCCCCTGAGTCCATTGAAGTGTTTTATCTCAATGCACTCCTTAGGGCAACTTGAAGCAAAAAAAATGGTTTAATGGCTCTTTTACAGATACTTGATTGTTGCATCAGTGAGTAGCAGGCACGAAAAAACAAGGCCAAAGTACTATATTTATGGTTCCTTTGTGATCAGGATAGCAGTGATGTTGGAAACCTGATGGAATGGCTCCTTGACATCTACGTTTTGGGGCTCAGAATGAGATCTTTGCTTCATGGTTTGTGTAAGGGCCTTCAGTAATTAAGCCCATATCATATAAAACTAATTCTTGATTGAAGTTTTAACACAGTAGTAGTCAATATCTAAGCTAGTTAATATTTTAAAAAGACATTGTGAATGTGATCCAGACTGCTGATTTTTAATTCAGTTACCTATATGGGGTTTAGTTAAGATAATGCCTTGCTATTAACTCTCAAACAGTTGTATTTGCAGTTACTCAAGCTGGATCAGCTCTTCATGAAAATGCACACTTTTATGCTTAGACAGAGTGCATGTGCTGTAGTAGTTAGGGGGAAACCTCTCAGTTATGGGGTAACTCAAAGATCATGCATGTCTGAGCTTTTGTGCATAATTATTGGAAAGGCTCACAAAGACGATGATGCTCATTGAAGGAATTCTCTAGAATTGTTCTGACACACAGTATTTCATGTTGATTTACCTCACATTTTCCATTCTCAATCTGCTCATGAGTTGTCAGACTGCATCTGCTCATGCAGTTAGAGAAGATGGTTTGCAATTAGAGAAGGTGGTTTGCCTGTTCCTCCTGTGTTGTTCTCTGGTTCACTCTCGATGTCTGTAGAGTGCTCTTTTTTCCCCTTGTGCTTGCCTTGTCATTTTGGGCAATGTTTTACATTGCCTGCTTGTAGTTTTGGTGTTTTCTTTCTCTGTCTCACTGTCTCTGTGATCAGAGAGCTTGGACAGATAATTATTGGAGTTAGCAGGATTCACTGTTCAATCCTATTATTTCTCCAGAGCTCTGGTAAATCTCAGCAATCACCGTCCACTCAGCAGCTGCAGCTGATAACAAACAACTCAGGCTGGCTGACTAGAAGTAGACTGGGGCACTTCTGAAAGTTTTGTTGTCAGTATTCTTCTGGTAGCAGCTTGATTCTCACTGCATTATTTAATAATTCCAATATTAGCTCTAGATGAAGAAAGGTGAACTACATTAGGCATGAACATATGTTAGCTTTTCCTCAATAAACTGCTTTACATTGGAGTGACAAAATGCTACCATTGAAAGCTGGTATGTTCAATGTTCATTGCAACTTTTAAAGATGGAAGTTGTTAAAGAAATTATGAGTTCTACTTTTCAAAAATCTGAAGTAGATGTAGCATTTAAGTTGTGTATACACTTGCAGAATTGGCACAGCATGTGTCACAGACCCTTCATGACTCCACTTATTTAGTACTTTAATCATGTCACTAGCAACTTCCTCTGTCTTTTTTTTCATTCATATACAAGAGAGAATTGGAGATATTTGCATAGTTAACTTCATTTGCACCTGTGAGTAATGACATTTTAAAAAAATCATTTCAGGAAAAGCTGTCAGAAGACAGTAGGGGATGTAAAGAAGGCATGGAAAAAATTCGCACGCTGGCAGATGAAGACTCAAGAAGTGAGAGCAGCAGCACTGAGGAGGAAAAGGAAAAAACAAAATTGCTCTTGGAGCGTTTGAAAGCTCTGGAGGTAAGAATCACAACAGTTTCCCACATAAAAGGCCACCCTTCCCCCTGCCTCATTCATTTATTGGCACTGAATCACCCTGTAATATTAATCTAATCTTTCACAGTTCACCTGATTGCATGTTATGGGGTATTTTTTTTTTACAATTCATTTACCAAGGATGAACAAGAAGCTTAGAACCACTGAAAGGATCCCTCTCTAATGCTGAGCATCACATATCTTTAAAAGGAACTTAATACATTATTTTAATTCCTTTGAGACCATTTAATAAGAAAAATCGGTTTTACTCGTTTTGTTTCAATTATTAATATTGCAAGACTAATATAGGTGGTTTAACAACTGTCATAAAACCAGTTTTGCTCCGGTGTAGTTTATTGCTCAATTTTTAATTGCTGGACTGCTTGCTTGGGAGAGCTCAGGCCTTTTTACTGCCAGTCTGTGGAAAATCTATTTCCTTGTAGACCTCACGGAGAACTGCACACTCTACATTTTGAGTGCATTTCTGGAAAATTAGGATCTGCAAAGTACTGCACCTTGTGGTAGCTTCTAACGAGAGGAAAAGTTTCAAAGTTTTCTAAGGCAGCCATGGACAAGGTGCAGGTAAAACTTTAAACACAATATACACAAACTTATTTTGTGCTCCTTGATAGAAGCGTGGGCTTCGATGTCCATGAAAAAATAAGACTGGATATTTTAATCTAATTTTTAACTATTACAAAGTCATATTTTTCACCTTTCTAATGTTTCCTTCCTTTCTCTTCTGTTCAAACATCTATGTAGCATTATAGGTATGAGTAAATGAATGCCTTAGAATGATCTCAGTGGCATTTTGCCTGGTTAAGGTGTTGGTAGACAATAGATTTATCACTGGCCCTATACATTTTTATTTAAGTGTGAAGGTCCTTTTACATGATAATTTTTGTGTTGAGTTGTACTCCTATAGGCTAAACTCTTGGGTTTTGTTCTTGAAGACTTTGTTAAAAGTAAATCAATCCTGTTTGGATCTCAGTTCAGGATCTGAAATCGCAAAGGTGTAGGCAGTCTCTGCAATTTTACTTTAAAGGCTTAGACTGTTTGTAACATAAACACATGTAATATTAAATAACTAATTTTGCCCAGGAAGAAAAAACACATGCTACTAAGTTTTTAAGACAGTAAAACTAAAAAAAAGAGTACAGTTTAATATAGTCTTGCTT
The DNA here is from genome assembly GCA_013389925.1 of Aegithalos caudatus. NCBI lineage: Eukaryota > Metazoa > Chordata > Aves > Passeriformes > Aegithalidae > Aegithalos > Aegithalos caudatus. The sequence continues at coordinate 311,064 of WEIU01016454.1, forward strand.
CATTTGTTGATGGAGAACGATTGTAGGTTCCTTGTGATCTTTTATTTCCAAAAGGTGCATGATTTCGGTTTGCTTAGCCTCATTCTTAATCAGTCTGCATGACATTTGCACTTCTTTATGTCCTCAGTTGGTAGGGAGGTGTTCAATAATGTCACAGCCTTTATCAGCTGTGGCAAATTGCCCAGATATGAAATGTAGCACTAAGGACAGGCAGGACCTGGCTCAGGAAGGGCAGTGGAGACATCTCCTCACTGGTGTTGGTGTTGTGCAAACACCACATATTAGAGGATGCCAATATTTCAAGGATTAATCTACATAAGTAGTGTAAGGAGCTATCAAAGTAGAAAGATGAACTCCAGGACTAACATTAATTATGATCCAATATAATCAAAACAAAGTGTCATTAACTGTGTGTTAACGTTATGTATTTTTGCTGTATTTTTCTCTTGAAGAATATGAATTGTAGTCTCACAGACTGTATGGTTTATTAATTAAGAGACTTTTTAAAAGTTATATGCAATTAGCTATTCTAATTCTTTACTATTTTCAGACTAATTATTCTAAATATTTTATTAGTCTATCCAGAGAGGAACAAAAAATTACTGTTTGTTAGTTTTTTGTGCTGTGGGTGTCAGGATCTTTAATCTTACTTTACATGATTAGATGTTACAGAATTAATGAAATCAGGCTAATAAAGTGCTTACTAGAGTTGGTCCTCCATCTGTGACCTCCAGAATCTGAATACTGCCTGTAACCAGAAGCTGTTGAAAGTAATAGTCAGAGTGTGTGACCTAATCCATTAATGTCTATTAATATATTTTCATTAATATCATCAGTGGTAAGAAAGCTTTTGGTAACTCTTCCTATTAGTTTGTTACTCCGCTGTAGCACATGGCAAGCTGGTGTGTTAGGGCGTTGTAAATTATTTCATCCTCTTCCTCCTCAGCTGTATTCACTGTCCTTGGGTGAGCTTCTCTTAAAGTCTCTACAAAGGCACATATATTATAAACTTACATTTATACACATGTGTATAAATGTGTTTGACAGTGCACATCTAAGGAAAAGCCTGCACAAGTGGTGTGAAATTTTTATTCTATAAAAGGTTAGATCCAGCAGGTGTTTTTTGCCCTGATTAATACCTTCTCTTGGCTGCTCACATAAAAAGTTGGGTAAATATGAGCCAATTGTCCAGTGAATGAAGTACCAAACGAGAAAGACTATCCACCAGCTCAGGGATAAATGGGTAGCTCCTCCAGATACACGTACAATATAACTGATTATTTAGTTTCTTTTGTTTGGAATGTCTGCATGGGAAAATAATTCCTATTCCATACATAGAGCAAATTGTTTCTGCCCTTCCTGGACTACTGACATTGTAGATGTGAGGTATGTGGTGGTTTTCTTCAAGAGTTTCTGGAAATGGGAAAAAAACTTGTAGTCACCCTGGTCAGTTGGATCTGGAGCAGGAAATCTAAGAATGAGAAAAGGGGCAATGCTTCATCTTCATAGGAAACTTTCTTTAAATTGCTTCTGTATCATGCGAGTTGTATTTAAAATTTCTTCTTCTGCTGTCAACTGTATTGCCAAATAAATTTCAGTAATACCTTTTATGTTTTATTAACTACTGTTTATCCTAGAAATTTTCTCACTGAGCAATACAAATCACTATAATAAAGTATCTTAGTAGTCAGCCCAAGTGAAAGCTATCATATACTTTGATAAGAGATATCTACACATATTCTCCCATTGCTCCTTTTGCCTATAATTTTTTATGTCCTTTATCATTTACAGCAAATCCTATTCCTACTCTAGTGACTGATAAATACCATACGTTTCTAATCAAATGAAACAGATGACAAATAAAAGAAATGGTTCACACCATCTTGTGTCCCATTTTACATAGCTGAAATTAATTGTGATTTCCTGGATATCAAAATTTCTTTGTGCCTTCAGCATTTTTAGTTGGCTGCTCTTGAAATGCCATTTAATTTACTTCAGTAGTTATGATCAAATGCCTTCTAACTCTTACAAAGAAAAAACTGATTCTCTGATATCTTTGCTGTGTATTTGGAGTGTTTCAAAAAATGAAATATTAATGAAATATGGTGAATAACATATGAACTCCATGGTGGAATTTCCTTTTTTTAATTCTGCTTTCATCACCATAAGAATTGCTTTTTTTTTTTTTTTTAAATTATAGTCAGAAATGTACAAAAAAGTAGAATTTATTCTGGACATGCATCAATCCCCATACAGCAATTCCAGATTTTTTCACCATTTTCACAATTACAGTAAAACAATAATGTTATATTTCCATAGTCGTATACATACAAGTTGGAGATTTTTCTCAAAGCCTTAATTTACTCTCCTGGGTATGTTAGGTGTTATATGGATTTTCATTTCAAGATTGTCTTTTTTCCAGCCTGAACAATTTACACATTTACAGTCCACAGAGGGAAGCTTTAAGAATATTCTGTAATAGACAAACAGTGTCTGTAAAGGCCTTAAGAATGTCCCAAAGCTTTGTTATCCAATATGGAGCTATGAGTTGTCTGCCCCAATTTAGCCTCAAATGACTGAAATACAAGTACCAAACACCTGCATAATTGCAAGTGATTTAAACTGATATACAGCATTAATGTCAGTCTTAATCTAAACATGTCTGTGAAAGCTATAGTTACTTTGATTTTAAAAATTTAATCAATGATAAATACTGTGTCAGCTTTGAAGGCTTATTAAGTCTGTCATTTGCACAGACATTTATGCAGGGAGGGTAATTCAGTATGAATTAACCGTGGCTGACTCTATGAAATGCTCCAGCTCTTTTGGATGTCCTTCTTTGCAACTTCAGTAGTGCAGCCTGCTTAGGAGGTATTTATTTACTTTTGGCTGCTAATGAGGTGACTGGGACAGTGCACAGCTAACACCTTGGTAAAACCACAGAATTTGCATTCAAAATAAAATAAAATAAAAATAAACAAAGAGGAGGCTCCCCTGGTTTGCTGTGTCTCCACTTCTCCATCTACAATGGGCACAAGTTCTTTTGGCCTCAAAAAATACCAATTGAGGGCTGCTTCCAACCTTGCCTTTTTCAGCAAGCCACTGGGGTAGCATTAGATTGTAACCTTGAAGTTATTGAATGAAAAGCCTAATTCATGTGTGAAAATCTCATTGCTTGCGGGTGAGTGAGACTCAATGAAAGTTTCAGGAAACTAAGCTGCAGAATCTGCTGGGGTGGAATCATGAAACCACTCTAATTTTAATTAAAGAATTTTGCCCTCTTACCCTTTGCAGTTCATCATAGAAAGATGTGTTTTGTTTTAATAAATTGAGCATTGGGAGAAAACTCACTCAGAATAATAAGCTAAATGTTCAAATATATTAGAGGAGTAATTTCCCTTGTATCATCACAATTAAACAGATGAGGAAGTATGTCAAGTATTTTCGATACTATGTTTTTACTACTCTGCAGAGGAAGAAAGACATGGTAGCAATGAACTATAAAAAAGAAATATGATAAGGGTACATAATTCCTCTGGGTAGATTGAGAAGATAACTTTGAATGGGATGCTGCTGGGGACTTTTTTCTTTTTATTTTCTCTTATTCATTTTTATTTTAATTATTTTCCATGTACTGCAATGTAAAATGGTAAGAAAACTAATATTTTCTTTTCCATGGATAGAAACACACCATATGCAGAGGCAAAGAGCCTGAGTTTCTGAAAATAACTGTGAGGAAAGGCTTCTTGTTTATTGAAAGTCAGCTGATTCACTGGTGTATAGGAATGTGAATCACTTGACTTAGATGCATAGAAAAATCATGGAACTTTTAAATATTTTGTAGCAACATTCTAAAAATTTAGTAGGAACCAGTCTTGTTCCAGCCCATGTGTTTAATCTGATTCAGCCAGAAGCCTCTTAGCCCAATGCCTTGGCCATCTACATAACTAGATTCATTATGCTGATTTGTCACCAAAGACCAACCTACTTAATTCTAATTATTGGATTATTTTACTTTTAAATCTTTTCAGTAGGAGACTTTTATAATTAGTTTTCTGAACTGTGCCTAAGAACACTTTTGTTTTTTATAGCGAGCAATCAGACAATGAGGCAGGGAAAGTCTTATTTCCAAACTTACACAGTGGCTGATAATGAATCAGCATGGAATTGCATCACTGGTTTCAAAAACAGCCCAGGTTATTCCAGCTCTGTCTAGGTAACAGTGTTGGCAAACTCTTTCAGCTTTCCAATAACTGCATAAATTTTAAATTAAAACCGAGCAAGTAGTATCAAGCTGAATCTTTTCTATAACCTGTTGATGCTTGAGCTCATCTACTGTAGGTCCTCAGTGGAATTTGCTTTGGAAAGCAAATCTCATGGCTGCTACCTGTTTCTCCTCGCCTTTGTGCCCTGGGGTGCTTTCCCCCTGCTGTCTGTCCTCCCCTGCCCTGGCTGAAGTCCTCAAAAGCACATCCTTCCCAGATCCTCCTGCCAGTTCACATCTTCCACCATGGCTTTTCCAGCCATCCCACGAGGGTGTGAAGCTCCATAGTTGGCACAGAGTTGCCTGTTGGGATGTTACTGGAAATAATATCCTCATGTGGATGGGGACTAATAGAAACCTCTCCTGGGCAGACAGTTCAATTCAGTAAGGATGTGCTGAGTATTTAGGAGGAGGATGTATTTCTTGTAGACACGTAAAACATTTATCTTTCTATCTTTCTCTCTCCTTTTATTTTGTTTTTGAGTTGTTTTGTTTTTTGGTTTTTTTTCCCCCTAAGACAGTTGAAATTCACGGCAATTTCTCTTTTGGCATCGAAAAATCAGATGGTCTAGTAGGGATATGAATTTACAAGCAGGATTGTTGAAAATAGCTCTACCCACTGGATGTAAGAAAAGCTGTTCAGATTTACTCTGTCATTTCTGTAACCATTCCCTACTACCATTAGAGACAGACTTCTGATGCACTGGTACCCAAACAGTTCCATCTCCTGAAATGGGAGAATGCCTTGGTAAAAATAACTGTACATTAAAGTCATTGTTTCCATGGTCCAAGAGGTGTAGGGAAGGCCATGCTTATTTGCATTTTTCTCACTATTCAGTTCAACAAACGCTCAAAATGCTTTCTAAAATCAACTGTAGTGCCTCCTGGGAATTTTAGTCTTAGTTACACTATTGTTTTCTTTTCTGATTGAGTCTAAGGGAAAATAAAAGAATATCAAATTGCATCTCCTAGGACACACCATGGCCGTGGTTCAGAAGTTAAATGTTTTAGGTCATGATATGCAGATCTTCTGAGGTTTTAGCATGTGTTGAAAAGGAAAAAGCTTCTAGATCAGCTCTCTCTTTTGTACTCTGAGATACCCACAAAGCAGTAATGAAATAATCTAATTCAACCAAGTGCTCAACAGAGTATGCTTCAGCTCTTGTTCCTGTTCTGTTGTGTCTTTAAACAGCATTTAATTGTTTTCAGCATGTCATCCCCCATCAACTACTTGTGAATTTTGCTGCATATCAGAATTTTTCTCCTTTAGCCTACTCATGCAGTAAACTGGTTTTCATGAAAGTTACTTTCTAGCTTCAGTGCTCATCACACACATCAGTGTATCCCAGTGAGATACAAGGCCACATAGGAAAGAAGTGAGTAACTTGGGCTGTTCCTGATTTCTTCCTTCTCAAGGTAGAATGATATAAAATGCTCTTTTCCAGGGCAGTGAATCCAATGTCTTGCAGGTGCGAGAAAATGCAATATATGCATATGTCTTATATGCAGTTTTTTTACTTCACATTAATATTTTATTCAGGGTACTTTTCAGCATATCCTTTGATTCACCTACGGTGTTGATTTTTTTCCCAAGTTTTCATGCATGCAGTTGTAAAACTTACAGGTATACAATAAAATCCTCAAGACAGTATATTGAGAAATTTTATTGAAACAAATGAGAAAGCATTTAATGTTCATTTTACCTCAGCCAAATGAAATTACATCTATATTTTGTAAAAAGCAAGTTATAAATTAATTTTTTTCTAGGATATCCCAAGTTCCAGTCCAATGGCTCTTTTCTTTTAGCCACAGAGAAAGCTCTATGGTACTTAGGTGGCTGACATAACGAAAGTCTTTAAATAGTTCAGGGTATTGAATATAGCCACAAGAATAATGATTTAGTGCCAGAAGGTCTGAGGAATAGGTGTAGTTGGTGAAGAAAAGGTAAGTCACAGAAGTCAAGGAAAATCATCTCAGTTTTATTAAACCTGTCAGATTTCCTCTATTGTAATGAATGTTAACTGTATTCTGCACACAGTCCTTGCTAGGTTGCAGCGAAGGAATCTGTTCTTTCTGTCTGCCTTTTATAATCCAATGATAGTTTTTCAGTGCCCTTCTTTCCAAGTGTGGTGCCTTCTTGCAGATAATCAGCAGTTAATGTAAGTTACCATTTTTAGCAATCAGGCGTGGTACAATTGAGAATCCGCTCTCCCCGCGGAACGGAATGAGATTTTCCAAGCCTGTGTTATAGATCTAGGTGGCTGTGTTCATCCCCACACATCCATCATTGCCCAGAGTGAGACTCAGTAGCTTTTTAAATAGTTTCTCTCAGCTGTGCACTCTGGGCCTGGCTCTCCACAAGCCCTTTCTGTGAGCCTGCTCATTACTCACAGTGGCACTTGTTTCACAGGAAAGCTTCTATGTGACAGGGATTTTTAGAATCATGCCCTATATTTGTAATTTACATACTAATGCATGCCATTTGGCTGACAGTAATGACAGTTCTACAGTTCATAAACTAAATAAATAGTTGCAGTTCATTTCAAACTAACATTTTAAAAATCCCAGTATTCTGTGGATCTTTTCCAGTGGTTGCTTAGGAAATCCCAATTAATTTACCTCTGCTGTTTGAGCTGAATTCCTTACAACTCTTTATTTACAATGTAGTAAAATAATTTCTCTTTTAAGTTCTCTTTACTGACCTTGAAAATGCTATTTTTCTTTATTTGATAGTAATTTCTTTTTTGTTCATCTTGTAGAAATACAGCATTGAAGATTATAGAAGGGAATCTGGGCAGGTATATTTAAACTCGTACACTACAATTAGGGGCACTATGCTGAATTCTAGCCTGTGAGGGTTGGCTCCTGTGTTGGGAAATGCTTAACTACACGTGTGAAATGTGTATGATTAACATACTCTTGAAATTCTATATTCACTGGCTTTATTATGCAGCTAATTTGATTGTCCACAGCAGAAAATACCCAGATGATTATTTTTAAGTCTGCTTAATCTGTCATGATGACAAGCACAGATTTTAAGATTAGTTATAAATATATGGAGGATAGATAAATCAAATGTAGAGTAGTCTGACATTGGTCCATTATGCATGAAACTGATTTTTTGCTGATGGTTCTGTAGATACCGGATTATCACAAGTAAAATTTCAGTGTATAGTCAAAAAAGCTACACACGGATGCATTATAGCCTCATGTGCTTGGGTGTGGATAGCTACATGTACATTTTAGTATACACTTGTCTGTTTCAGAAGCTATTACATATCAAGGAGCGTTTTGTTTATTCATAAGGACAGTATTTTTTCCTGTTTGATTTTGGTTTTTCTTATATGTTTTCAGATATTGCCCACCCCTTTCAGTTAAGTTTTCTTTCCCCATATGGGGTCAAATCCTCCTTTTTTTTCTTTTTTTTTTTTTTTCTTTTTTCCCCCACCTTAGGCTGAGCACCATTCCTCTGCTTCCTACATAGGAAAAACAGGTCAGTGTCACTGCTGTGCCCTTCAGGAATGTGCAGCTCTCACCTTCCCACACAGACCAGGAGCTGCCACCTGATGTTCCTGACCCCTGGGCCCCTGTGTCCTGTGCAGGTGGGGATGTGCTTACCTTGCCTGGCAGGGCTCTCCAGCTCCAGCTGGGATCTACAGGCACATAATGCCATCTAGAGGGCAGAGCTCCTTCCCTTCCCACAGGAATAGCTGGCATCCCTGCTGGCCTTCCATCACGTGTGGTGACAGTGCTCCTTCATCTTTGTGATTCATGGCCTTTCCTATTCCTCTTCTGGGTACTGTGTAATCAGACAAGGCCAAGACTTGGAAATCATTTAGGAGAAGTGCTCAATTGGTGATTACAGCTGTTTCCCTTTAACAAGCCTGCAGGTTTCTTTCATGTCTTCAGTCAAATGGTCTGTTCCTGCAGAAAGCCCCTTCTGATTTGAAGTGTTCTAGGCCATAATGTTTAAGTTCTTCAGGAAAATGCCATTTTAAGTAGAAAAAGCAAGTAAGACCTGTATTTTTCGTTCAGTTTTTCATTAAACTCTAAGAAGTACCTACACATTGGCTACTTTGCTAGACAAAATTCTCTGTAAATTTATTGCATGAAGAGTTTCAGATCTGAGAAATGAGTGTGAGGGTTTTGCATTATGTGAGACTGCTGTGTGTTTAAATAGAAGTTAAAGTATTTTCTTCTATTGCATTTATCCTGCTGCAAGACTTGGTTGGCATTTCTCTTAACAGTTAATGGTAATCTGGAAATGAGTGGAGGCTTCTCAGCAAAGAGGTCATGGGCTGAAACAGCTGAAGTTTCTCCTTAATTGCCTCCAATAGCTCCTCCTTTTTCATCTTTTGAACCATATGGCGTTTGCTTATTCAGACCTTAGACATGTCAGAGTAAAGTCTGTTGCATCCTCCTTGGTAATTTCCTTCAGTCCTATTTGATGTCATTATACTTTAGCTGCTGATACAAATAATGACCATTATAATATTATTTTTATTAAACAATGAGTGTTCTTTCTGTAACTTAAGTCTGATCTGTATCTCATAAAAAGGATTTTGTTAGACATTGTAGTGTCTCCCCGGTGCCGTGCAGAGATTCCTGTTACACACATACATGCATAAATTTGACTCAATTAAGGTAGGAGGTGTGAAACAGAGAAAAAGGCTCTGTTGCAAGCTTTATAAACAGCATCATCTTTTTATATAATGCTGTGCCATGCAAAGCAGTTCAGGTAGAAGCAGCAGTGGAGCTGCATGGAATAGCTTTCATTTGAGCCAATTAGCTCTTCTTGAGAACCAGAGTATTGGCCCCAGTAGAACAATGCATGAGCAACCTGAGTCAGCTTCAGCAGATCTTTGCAGATAGTTTTGATATAACTTCACTTTTAAGGAAACAGTCATCCTCTTGGCTCCTCTTGCTGTGGCACAATATAGGGTTTTTTTTCCATTCCAGTGATGGTCATGTTTATAATCTGTTCCTCAAATATTTTGCCCTTTGCAGAAACCCCAGGGTAACTATTCAAAGTTTTACCAATTTAGATGAGTAAAAATAGCTTTTCTTAGTTCATTGTAAAAAAGAACTTTGCTAGTATTAGGCAAAACCTGTATTTTTCACAGAGACATTGAATAGAAATAAGAGATGAGAATTGCTCCTCTTTTTGAGCAAGTGATTTGCCTCGCTGGTGACAGCTGCCAGGCAGGAATATTTCCCAGTTGCAGGCCAATCTGACAGAGCAGTAATGTGATCAGTCCTAGGTATATGTGACATTGCATAGTATTTCATACATTGATTTATTTTTGTTCTTTTCTCTGCATTTTCCCTTTAGGCCAATTGATTAATCACTGATCCTGCTCTTGAATGGGAGCTTGGAACAAGATAACAACAACATTTCCTCATCTTTGATACAAATGTTATTATATTTGACTATCAAATTTAGACATGTGAATGTGGGTGCAGTTCCAGTGGCTGCACTTGAGCTGTGTTTAATTATGTGTGATGTGAATTTGCCTCATTCTGCAGATCAGGGCTGGGCTGCTGCTGCTGCTGCTGTGCTTTTCACGCCTGAGCTTCTTACTGGGGCACCACTGAATCCCATCAACTTTGACCTAAAGTATGTGCCATATGAGACTGGGATTTTCAGCCAAACCTTGTTTTTATAAGAACATCTGTTTTGCCACATTCTCCCAAAGTAGTGATCTAAGGCATTTCTTGGACCTCCTAGAACATAGTTTGCCAACAATTGTTAGTACGGAGAACAAAATCTGAGAAAAATTTTATATGCTCAAGAGCAAGGTTGAGTTAATAATTGAGGAGTTTAATGTAACACAGTGGCACTTAATAATATATAATTACAGTAGAATTTGCTTTCCATGTAGCTGGCTTGAATGTATATATTTCTGCACAGGTTTTTATTTTCTGTTTACATAATGTACAAAGGGATAAAAATATCCAAGTAGAAAAATTCCTCTGGCACATATCTCTTGTTTGCAGGAAAAAGTTCCCAACAGGCTTCTCATTTATTTTGGTATTGTGGGATACATTTTTGTCCTGGCAGTTGATTTCCTTAGGGCTTCTCTACTAATGCTGGAAGATATCCTGTTATAACTGTATGTCTGCCTTGGGAGTAGTGTAACAGGAGCAGATCCTCAGACTTGTGCTGTGTCATTTTGGGGAGTCACTCTGACTCCAGGTAAGCCAAGCCGCAGCTGGAGTTGCTTTTCCCATTTCCTGAAAGAGAAACCCAGTCCACTGGATCCACGTTATGAGCTGTAGCCTGGTCAGTGTGATGATCAGAAAAATCACTGGGGGTGAGGACACTCACAGCTCATCCAAGCCAAAAAACCAATGTGGATGGACCTGATGCCAGCCAGCTCAGTAGGAGACATTTCCTGTAACTAGTTAGGATCACAGTCAGGTGCTGCCACATCAGCTAGTTTCCATGGGATCCTTATCCCATCTTCTCTAAGTGAGCACAGTCTGCACAGGGCAGAAAAAACAAAAACTAAAAAAATGCCTCTCATCTGCTGAACCTTTTAAAAGACAGAATTTTAGGCTTGGGCTTTGTTCTTCTGGGTCAAATACAATAACTCTGCAAATTCACTCTAAAAGAGTAAAAATTAAATGAATCAGAACTTCCAATTTAAGAAGTGTCAGTGCAGGAGCCACGTGCTGCTGTGTGCAGCAAGGGGCATTGCCCAATTCTTGCTGTGTGCCTGTAAGAACAAAAGAGAAAAACGTTCAAAGCTCTCTTGAGAAACAGGGTGATGTTTGCAAATAGAGTTTCATTTCAGCCTGCAAGAAATGAGCAGTAATTTTGTGATTCAGTTATTAGGAGTTGGCTAGTGGCTACAAAGCAATTGCTGTTATGTGGTATTTTCTGCTCTCCATAACACAGCACCAATACCTGTCCTGCTCCACTTGGCTTCACAACTCCTTAGCTGGGAGGGACAGAAATAACTGAAGCCATCAGGAGAAGTTCATTTTGAAATACCTGGGGAGGTTGACTTATGGGTGACTTCTGATGAAGAGAGTGGAATTGCAGGAAACATTGCCTTCAGGAATAACTCAGTGCTCCCATGTAGTTAAAACAGAAAAACTTGTTATAAATTTATGTTGCAAACTGTGAAATGGGTGACATTAATGGCTTATTGTGGTGGAAAGCTTTTAACTTGAAGTCTTTAAAGGAACACAGTAAAATGATTCAGCATAGGAGGAAAATAATATATTTTATATTTTATTATGTTTAAAAATACTTTGTGCCAGTATCAATTACACCATCACATAATTTTTAAATCTATTGCATAGTATAACAAAGAGAATTCATTCTTTTTCTCAGAATTCAAATTTTAAAAAGCTCAAGGGCCTTTTTTTAAAGTCAAAAACCAGATGTATGTTTTATTTTTTCCATTTCAGAAAAATACATACATGTTTCTTTGGAAAAGGAAAAAAAATCTTTTCCCACTTGCATAGCAGAGGACTGGTATGGGTTTCCCATCACCCAACCAGTGAATGTGGCATTCAAGCGTATGGAATCAGTGTTTTCCAGACTGTCAGTTTAAATAATTTAATTTCATAATTACATTTGTTTGAAGTGAATGAAGGAATTTAGGATAAATAATTAGGAAAAAATGTTTCTTGATAAATATTCAGCATCCCATTTCTCTAGTCAGAGCAAAACATCTGTTGTTTTACCTTCCAGTGAGATCCAAAATAATTGGGTGTGGGATACATTTGTGTTGTAGGTCATACATGAAATGAGGGGACAAAAAAGCAGGAAGGCATTAAAGTCTGAATATTTTGTTTCTATCATCAGCCCCCATGAGCAAACTCAATTCCTTAATTTCCTTGGGGGAGTGGAATGGATGAGTGGGGAGGAGGTTGGTGTTGGTGTTCCTTGAAGATGGTGCCAAATTGAGCTCCAAATTTTTACTGTTTACTATAATTTAATAGCAGCCCTTTTCAGTTCAGGTGCACTGAGGAGCCTGGAAGCACCAGTTAAAGCATTAAAGCAATTTTTTTTGCACTGACCTGTGAAATTATATTTTTTTTTCAGTCCAATTTTATTAGAAGAAAACATAGAAAAACTACTTTAGAGGAGAAGAGCTGCTCTTGATAGATAGAATTTATAGTAATTAAAATAAAGCAACAAAAAAACCCACCTGAATATATTTTATGTAATCCTTGTCTTTCTGAAACTTAAGTTCAAGGTTTTCTACCTGTGAAGGCAGTTTTTCCCTTGGTCTTCCTTTTCCATATCTACTTCCCAGTGCCAAGAATCAGCAGTAGTATTTCCATATTTTCTCTGAATGTCTCAGAGACAAGAAGGGGAGAATAAGAAGTGTTTTCTGCTGGGATAAAGTGGCCCAAACATTAATTTTCATACACAGGTCTGAAATGCCCTATTCTTTTCAACCTCCCATTAGACAAACCTTGAAGCTTTGTGTGCTACTCAGGTGTGGATAATGGAATCACAGCAAGTACAAAACTGTCACGGTGTCATGGTCAAAATTGCCCAGCTTTGAAGGATAACTCATTTACAGTAAATTCTGAAGTGGCCTCTTTTGTTGCTTAGAAAACTGTCTTAAAATACATGAGTTTTCCTAAATATTTTTAAATAAAGTTTTTTATTGAGCTTCAGCCCTGGATTTACAGGTAGTCAATAGTTTTCAACTAATCTTTACTAATTTCAAATAATTGCTATTTTAAAGAGGTAGAATTTCCCTTGGCAAGAAAAACTGAAACAAATGCAACTCACCAAATCTGATATGATTGGCTCCTGTAAGAGTTTTCAATGCAAAGATGCTTAGGTTTGTGTCACATACAAATTGATATAAAACACAAAATGCCATTTTTTATTAATCAAGTGCTCACCACTTGCCTTTATCTGTCTGTGTTAATTATAAGAATCTTAGTTTGACCTACAATTTCAGGATCTCAAATCTTTTTCCATGGACCAGGGATTTTTATGTCTTTGATAAAAGAAATAACTGCCTGTGAATATTGGTGAAGCTCAGTAGGTCTGTCAGAGTGAAATGCTCTCAGTTCTTAAGGAGAGCAATTCCATAAGGGAAAAAATAATTAAAAAAAAAAAAAGGAAAAAAAAAAAGAATGGGATGGAAATCTTGATGGGGCTTTAGGGTCTCTGTGCTTGTACTTCTATGCTTTATCAAGTGTACATGTGTTATATAGACCATGTCTTTAGGAAATACAGTTGTATGCTGGCTGAATACAACTGAATATCTGCTTCTTCAGATCTCTTTTACTCCTTATGCTCAAAAAATGTTTATATGGGATTGTTTGGAAGAATTTTTTGGGGAAAAAAAAGGCATCCTTCATAATTTTAACCCATTTGTACAAAGGTCTGCATTGACAGTGCTTTACCAGTGGAAATGTTGAGAGTCTATTATTATCTCTGTAAATACTGGTAGAATTTGCTGTTTTCTACAATTTGCATGCAGGTAAACATACAACTTTATTACTGGTATATCTGTTAGTAGTAGCCTAGGTGATTATTTGTTTGAAGATAAGCCTGTGCTTATGATGCAGTTTGTTTTGCCAGATCTATTCCTAACCTTCTTAAAATGTGAACTCCAAATGTTTCTGTGGTGTTAGAAGGGAAAATGTTGAAAGTTTTAAATGCTTGTCATTCTTAACTACTTTAGAGTGAACCAAAAGAAGAAAAAAAGACAAATACTGCCATTCTTGAACCAGTTGAAAATTTCCAGCCTCACATTCTGGGGGAGAGAAAAAAAAAGGCATTTCACAGAGGAATTCCCAGGAATATGAGGTTTCCTTTAGATATTTTTGGAACACAGTCTCATCAGCAGTGTGTGAATCTCATTTGGTTCTGGTTTGTTGGATTCGGCTCCTGAAGTTTGTACATTTATCCAATATAAATAGATTTGGAGGATTAAATTCTAGTTACATTCTTCTTTCCAAAGGGAGGCTTCCTCATTCAGGTTGGACACCTATGGTTTCATCTTGTGTGAACTGGGAAGTGCTCAGTAGGCAGGAAAGGCTTTCTGGGATTATGAGCCCCATCCAGGACTGTGGGTGGGAGTCTCTCTGCTACAAACTGCTAAAAATCTGCAGATAAATGAGCAAGTTCTATGTTCTGGTCTTTGACAGCATGAAATCAACACAAATCTTAAAACTGTTACATAGTTTCTGCTGTAAATTCATGATTAAATACATGAATCTGCTCATCAATAATTGGTGAGGCATCATAAGGAGCTGCACAGACCTTGGGCTGCTTTTTGTTTGCAACATTTAAACCCAAGGGGTTTTTGTAACCTTAAGTGCTTAGTTTCCTGATGTTGAATAAATATTTTCTGATTTCTAGTATACATTGGAAGGTTGTGCTCCTCTCTACGAGTCTCCTAACCCACGGTAGCACAGCTTTAGCAGAGCATGTCCTGGGAGATAGACTGCTTTTGAGATTTAATAAAGTTTTGTAATGGTAAAGAATTAAAAAAAAAAAAAAAAAGTTGAAGTTGTGAATTGCAAGAATTATCCCCACCAGTGCTGCCCAATAAGGTTTAATGTGGCCTTTTTATAGACAGAATTATAATTGACACTTGGTGTCAATTATAATTCAACAATGGTTCTGTGTTTTATTATTTAACATCACATATGTATTACTTCCATGCCATGTTTTAAGTGAATGAGAATTAAACACTGGTTGAGTATTTCAGATAAAATATGTCAAATGTTTTAAATGGGGTTAAATACAATGGGTTATTAAAAAATAAAACAGAAAATTATGCTACTGAGAAGGCTAAGTGTTTTGAAGCAAGGGTGAGAAGCCTGGCTGTCATCATATCACTAATTTGTTCTTTTTGGTGTTTTGTTTTATTCCTCCCATCTCCATGACCCAGAAGAAATAATTAAGACTAGGACATTTAAATAAAAACCCACTTTAGTTAAGTATTATTCCACTGAATTCACTGATTATTTCATAAGTAGGTAGCACTCCCCAGTCTCAGTGTCCTGGGGTTGTCGGGCCAGGGAGCAGAGCTGTTCAGCAGGGAGATGCTCCATGGTTGCCCAAGCTTTGATTTGTTGGGGAAAAAGTGTAAAGGACAAGGTGGAAACATCCAAATGTTGACAGGTGGCCTTGAGGTGCAGTTCCCATTTTACTCCTAGCAAAGAGCTGTCTTTGGTAATATAAAAGGCACTGGAAAGTGGCCAGTGGAAATGCTGTTATAGTGCTAGAATTAAATTAAGGCTTTTGTTGCTACAAGTACATTGATTTAAAAGCACAAATGTAATTTTCAGCTCTTCTGACCAGCATAAGTATGATGTTAAACTTTTCTCTGGCAATTTGTTGGATTAGTCTTTCAAAGGACAAATTTTCTGCATAGCAGGGACAGAAACATAGAAACATTCAAAAAGTTCCCTGTGACCAAAGACACAGAGGTGATAAAAGTGGTAAACTCTTCCTTGAACAGCAGCTTACCAAAAATGCTCTGAGGACCTAAGGAAAAGATGCAACAGCATCACTTCTTACTTTGCCAACAACAGGGTCTGAGCTCCCATGTACTGTAGGAAGCTCTGACCACAGAAGTATACAAAATCAGAGGCTAAAAGCAGGAAAAAATTGCTGAGTACATTTGAAGTGCTTGGACAGCTCTTAATACACTGCAGTGAGCATGACAAATGAATGTCTGTGTAAATCAATAAAACTTTCTACAAATGGACAAACGGCTTAGTATGAATAACAAAGGAGTGCACATGGTAACCATGGGGTAGCATTCTGTCAGGGATTTTAAAGTTCACTGTCATAACTTTGTTCCTCTTGACCTTTATTGATGATACCTTCAGAGCATGCTGAGCTGCTAACTAGCCGTACAACCTTTAGACCTTCATCTCCTGCCCATGACTAGATGATCTTTAAAGGTCCTTTCTGATCCAAACCAGCCTATGGTTCTATGATCTCCTTTTCCCTTAGTGCAAAATGCATGTCACTCCCTGCTTTCTTCTTTCTTCCCCCTCCCAGCCTTTTGTTTTGTCTCAATGCTGAGACAAATATTGAGTAAGGAAAACTGTCTTGTACATAATTCTCTTTTAGTCATGTTTCTTTTTTATTTGTGCAGTCTAATAGAAAATTCAATGTTTTACTTAATTTCATTGTCATTATAAAAGCACAGAGGATTGTCTGTTGTAGTATCAGGTGTGTAGCCTTTTAATAACTTTGAAACCCTGCAAACAGCTGCCCCACAGGAGAAAACATCTGTGGGAGAGAGAGAAAGCTATTAGCTGACTCAAAGAATTTTTATTATTATCAAGGCTATATTTTTTTGTCCTAAGGAAAGAATTAAAATCAGTTGACAAAGTCTCTCATAATGACTGTATGTTAGCAGTGGTGTGAGTTCAAGGCAGCCTGTTTTGTTAAAGTAGCCTGAAGTTTTACCTTTCAAACTCCATCTCACAATTCAGAACCATGTTGTCTCTAATTCAGGAAGCTGGAGGCTGCTTAGCATTATCCAAGCCATCTTTAAGTTTCCCAATGTTGAGAGAGACCCTAGTGCCAAATTCTTTCTCCCAAATCAGAATTGGGAGGGATGTCTATTTTGACATTTTAGGCTCCTTGAATCTGTAATGATCCAAAAGCAGCACGTACTGATGTTTCATTTAGGTTGTGTGCCACAGTTACTTTTGGCTGACTGAATGCTGCTGTACTTGGTGGGCTGTCCCCCCAGGAAATGATGTGTGTGCCTGAGGTGCTGGTGGCAGGCACTGAGAGGTCTGTGTGTGCTGGGCTGCATCACTTCCACTGTTAGCCAGGCTGAGGGACAGGGAATGATTGTTCACTTCTGTGTGACATAAAATATACATTAATTCCTAGAGGACAGCTATGCCTAGAACTAGGAATCACTATAGAAATCAGTGGCTATGTCAGAAAGTGCTGCTCTCAGGACTCTCAGTTTCTGGCTCTCAGCAAGCTCAGTGTTCCTGCACAGTCCCCTGCCAGGTCATGGGTGGGATTGGTGGCTGCACTGGGATCAGAACTGCCACTGCCCCTGGGTGCCTGCAAGTGTGCAAAAGCTTTCAGGCTGTGACAAGAGAGGGGGGCTTCTTCCTGCAGCTTGGCCTTCTCTAAGTGTGGCCTGAAAATAAAAATAGAAATTTAATAGCAGTTTCCTTCAAGGAGATGTACTCTGCTTAACTGGCAGATGATGCCCAGAATATACAATACGAGAGGAAGGCAGGTCCTTTGGAGCAAAAATTGAGCAGCCTTACAATAACATCAAAACCCAGTGATTTCTGTTAAATAAATGAAGGTTTGGATTAGGAGGAAAGGTTTTGAGACTGTAAGTGCTATTACAAATTTTCCAAATGAATACTTTCGGGGGAATGAGAATTATTATCAAGTATTTGGTTGCACTGTAGAGTGATTTAATGTATCAAGTGCTGGTTTGCCCATGTTGTGAGAACTGGCACAGATTGTAAAGCAAAGTCAGTCAAGTGTTCCCTTCTACTCTAGTCCTCATTACAAAAATGCCAAATAAATAGGCATGATTTGCTTGGCAATCAAAAAGCACAAAAGTCAAGCTAACATTGACTGCGTTACATCCTTTCACTACAATTTTAAAACCAGTGGTGTGAGAACTGGTTTTATTATACAGATGTTTCCACTGTGGATTGATAAGTGCTGAAATGTAGCATTTATTTATAATGCTGTCAGGTTTAGATTTCCTAATTTTGGTAGCCTGTTTGTAATGGAATAGCTTGCTGAAATCAGAGGTTCAGTGAACAGACACAGGAAGATTTAGCATTCCATTTTACAGCATTCCAAAACATGGAGTAAGAGAAGCATGGGGAGCTCTCTGTATATTTTATATAGTTTGTGTGCTGTAGTTATTTTACACATTTCTCTGTGTAAGAAGTCCGCCCAAACTATTTTAGGATAAAATCATACAATGTATTTTTATGTTAATAAAAATGAAAATTAAAAACAAGATCCATTAGTATATCAATATATGTGAGTGGAAGTCTGTGCAGACTAGTCCTTTAGTGACTGCTTCAAAACAGTAAGATTTTCTTTTGGATGGCATTTTATGGGGATATCCATAAGGAAAACATCTGAAAATCTTTAACTCAGGAATATTTTTATGTAATCATCATCTTTTTATTTTATCAAAGAATCTGCAAGAATATGTCTGTATAAGCAAACTATGGCCTCTTCAGTCTGGGGGACTGTTTACCCCCCAGCTCCTGATTTCTTATATCTGCTTTTGCTTTTGCAGCTGCTTCTTCTACTTTGCCACTTTTGCATCTGCTGCTTTTTGCTGCCTCATCTCACAGTGCTCTCTGCAGGATCACCCATAGACTTTTTATAGCCATATGTTGAACCCATTCATAGGTGACATTGTGAAAATATGATGCAGAGCATTTTACCACCTTTGCTGGCTCTAATTGTACCCTGGAGATAAAGCACAGATTCTGTACACTTGCTTATTTAGACTTTTAAATAAGTAAACTCTATATGCCCTTGTTTCTTACCACACTTTTACTCTTCAATCTCTTCCAAGATGCTGGATAATAGTGTATGTTTGCTTTTTCTTCCTAGCCTTATTTTTATGTTTCAGCTGAATTTGAAATTTTTATTAATGAATCAATTTAATAGACTTTTGGGATTCTTATTTGTTGATTCATTGACTTTTTTTAACAAGGCTGAGGAAACTCTGCATCTTTCACGGAGTCTTTTCATACAGTGCATTACATTAATTTTCCTCTAAAACTACAAATGTTAACTATATTTATCACTGTTGTTTTGTGTAACCACAATGCCTTTGAAACAGCACTTGTTTAAGTTTTATAGGTTGACTGAAGGTTAAAGTAATGCAAGTACTGTAAATTGCATAATAGTTGTAATTATGGGAATGTATTGATTTTGGTATTATGGTTATGTTATGGGAAGTTATGCACGGGAGGCAGAGAGATTTCTAGAGCCAGTTTTAACTCACAGGTTTTTATATATGTTGTTTTATGTTCTCAGTCTTTAAGAGAAGACTAGTTGAAACTTGCTCTGATGAAACTGCACCACACTTCAGAGATTTTCCTTTTCCCATACTGTAAAAATTTCTAAAGTCAATGTAGATATATAGAGAAAAATACTTTAATTTACTGTGATTTACTTACCAGATTGTGCTATTTTTAAGTTTTCACTATACAAAAATGTGAACATAATGAAAACTAAAGACAGATGAAAGGCCCTATTGCATAGGAAATTTTATCATATTTAAAATTACATATGTGGGAGAAAAAAAATCTGACTTCAAGACTACATTTAGGTGTAGCAAAATACTACTCACTCTTGAAATAATCAGATTTTTTTTTTTTGTAAGTAAAAACTACTAAATTTATCAGGGTCAGTAAAAGGATAATTCAGCAATTAGCCCTAGAATAATCTGTGCACGTGGGGTTCCCCACTGCAGAAGCCAGGCTTGAGAGGAGCTGCCACAGCTAAAAGTTTATATAACTTTTATGGCTTTTGTTTCCCTGTGATAGTGGCTGCTTGTGTTTATGTCCAAGTGGTTCTCAGGTAGAGAGTTCCCTCTAAACAGGAAAGGGAGAGGAAAAGAAGATCTGGCAATATCTTTTATAGTGTTTTATTGCCAGCTCTATTGCACCTGACAAGGTGAGGTGGTGGACATACGTGTAATATCTGCTATGATATTGTTCTGAATTGTAATGCAGGGTGTGAATAATCTCATAAATGAATGTCACTTCTGGTTTTACTCAGAAGCACCAACCTGCAGCAAAATAAATTGCATGGTGCATTTTTATTCTGGATCTTGAAAATATACAGTAGGTAAGCCCCCTGAGGATTTTTATGAATTGTCATGTGGTGAAAGATATCCTTTGCTAAATTTACATATTTACTTATTTATTCCATTTTACTGTAGGCAGAGAATTCAGCGCTGGCTCTGGAAAATGAAAATCAGAGAGAACAGTATGAAAGATGTCTCGATGAGGTAAGGTAGATAAAAAGATTGTTCTTACCTGCTACTATAATTAAATTAATACAAATTAATCTCTCCCTCTCTTAGAAGGATGACATTGTTCTGCAATTTTTGTATTACCTCATTCTAATTAATTCCAAGAACATGTGTCTGGCAGTCAGAGGTTGTGTTCTCCATGACCTCTGCCATAAATCCTGTTTTGACCACAGCTCTTCACTGAAAAGTTGATATCCCTGTGACCCATACAAGGACCTGGTTTGCTTTCTTTAGGAGGAGGAGATTATAATTTGCCTATTAGGTGCTGTGCAACTCCTTTTCTGTAAAAAGTGGAACACATGGCAGTGGCTTCTCCCATCAAGAATCCCTCATCTTTCCCATGTAATATATACCATAACCCTGGAAATGAGTATCTCAGCTCTCCCTTAGGGTTCCATACACAGTTTTTATTGCTGTTTTTTCTAGCTGTTGGGTAGATCAGAGCTTCCAGTTACAGCTGGAGTATAATTCACCCCTCACATACTGTGAGCACTCCAGCAATGCCTACATTCCAGAAGTGTCTACTATCTCCTGTTGCTTTCTCCACACATGTGCTGATGCTCACTTGTTCCTTCCAGTAAGGCTCTTCAACATGTCTCAGAGTTTGAAGCAGTTTTAAAGCTCTTAGTGGCTCAAAGAGTTGCTTGCTAGAAATCATTTACCCATTCCATGATAAGGATGTGGCATAAGTAATTAGCTGACATGCAAAGAAAATAAGAACTCCAGCTGTACCTTGGAGAAAAGAGTCCGTGAGCAAGCAAACCACCCAGGACAGATGGCAATTCCATTCTTCACACCAGCTTTTTAAATTTTTAATCAGCATTTGCTGAAGTGTTAGAAACATGAGCGATATAGCTCTGGTACAAGACACCTCCAGTTTAGTGCATATTTTCATCAGCAAATCCTCTCTTTTGCCACTATGGCATATTTTTGTCAGGGAATTTACAGATACACCTTCCCACTGGGTAATGCTCTGCCTATTCTGTGGCTCTGGGGTACGAGCAGAGCCTTTGTCTTCAGTGGCCTGAGTCACTCTTTCAGTGCACACTAGAAACATGCATGGATATCTTGGTGATAAGGATGAAATTACCATATAATTGCTAACTTCTGTTTGAATTACAGAGCCTGACTTAAAATTACTTTCTGATTGTCTAGGACAAAATCTGCTTACATAATTAGTTTTGGAAATGAGTGAAGCACTGTAACTGTCCGTTTCAGCAAAACACTCCATGCAGATTATAAGGACAGAAAACATGTTTTTATTCTGTTTGCAGTAACATTATGGATTTCTGACCCAGGATTGTTCTTCACACACTGTTTCAGTTTAAAGATCATATAATTAAATCAAGCTATGCTCTGAACTTTATTATCTTCAACATTATGTTGGCGGTTTTCAGTTCTTCTCTATTATCACAGTTATATCCATCTTCTCTCACTGTGTCAACTTTTTCAGGAGAAAGTGCTCCTCACCACCTGTGGGTTTGGGCTTCTCTGTTTTTTTTTTTTTTTTTTTTTTTTTTTTTTTTTTTTTTTTTTTTTTTTTTTTTTTTTTTTTTTTTTTTTTTTTTTTTTTTGGTTTTTTTTTTGTTTTTTTTTTTTTTTGTTGTTGTTTATCTTGTCCTTTTTTTGTGTGTTTCACAATGCTTGGGCAGAGGCACTGTAACCGGCATTATTTCAGCTGGCACAAGCTTGGACCTAATGCCTTCTGGTCACTGGGGTGAAGAAGTTATTGCCAGTGACTGAAGCAAGCAAACTGTATTAAATAGTTGCAAATTCTGCAGGAGTCCTGGGCCAGTGTCCACCTGAGCACGTTCCTTTGGTGGAGCTGCACAAGAAATCACATATTCTCACTCTTTCTTTATAGTAAGAATAGAGAGAACGGGAGATGAGACAGAAATTTAATTAATAACCAAAAAGTCCTTTCCAGACAGGGATTGTTACTCGAGATCTTAAGCAAATAAAATTATTTCCATAAAGATTTCTTTAAAATTTTAAAAATATTTTAAAACATTTCCCTTGGATTTGTTTAAGGGCTTGAAGTCTGATGGTTGATCTGTTCATAACTCATCTTACACCAACCCCTGTTCTTGAAAGTGAAAATCTCTTGAGACCTTCCCTAGTCTGTCTCTCAGAAGCTGTTCAGTGTTTTTAGGAGTAGATGTGTTTCAGGAGTAGCTGTGTATCTGTCTGTGCTGCAGCCCCACTCTGCCTCAGGGGCACCTGGCAGGTTTGGAGTGAGGAACAGAGCTGTTCCTGGGAATACAGGGCTGTGATCACACCCAAACCTGAGACAGCTGAAGCTGCCACTGAAACATGTGAGTGTCTACTACAACCACGATTTTAATTTTTAAATTTTGCCTCTTGAGTCGAATTAGCTGTGAGTGCAATGAACTTCTGGGCTGATGCACGAGGAGTGCTTCCCTCCCAAGCCTGGCCATTCTGGCTGTTCCATGTCTGGCAGGCTTGACAGGCCCTTGTTGAGGAATTAAGGCTGGGAAGATCATTTGATAACTATTGAGAGAATGCTGCCATCTTTCACTCATCACTCAGCAGCCTCAGATTGCAGTTTCTCTCCCCCAGGCACAGAGGCCAACTCTGCTCAGGGCACTGCAGCCCCATTTATCCTGCCCATCCTGGCAATGGGACCTGCCTGGCCCCTCAGGGTCACAGCAAAGGGATAGGGACACTTGTGATGCACAGTGTGCTCTCTGCCCAGGTGTTGGTGGCCACTAACCTGAATATGAAGGGAGTAAAAATAGCCACTGTGATTTTTCTGTCTGTCTGTAGCAGAGATACCAGAGCTGAGTTTTTAAAGCTATGCTTGCCATTATTTTCTCTCATTTTTCTTTTTCTTTAAATCAGTTATTTTACATAGTACTTTTCATTCATATAATGCCCTACATTTAATATTGTATAAATGCCTGCAACTGTGACATGAAAATGCATGCTCTGTAATCATTTTGATGGTAAAATTCAATGAAACTCAAGTGTTCAGAGAGATTAAATCTGAAAATCATATGGGTCAAGCTGGGCAGAGTCCTTTATGAATTTTAACAATTATTCACTGGTTTTAAAATAATTGTTCACCTCTGAAGTGTAAATGTAAAAACTTGGAACAGTATTTGGAAAAAGGTGTCATTGAAATGTTCCAGTACTTGATAAATAAGAAAAGAGCTTATTTAATTTCAGACATACTGCATAAATGTATCTTTCTGTTGCTGAAAAATTTAATGCAAAACCCAGGATTGTCTTCCTGTACCTTTGGGCTTTGAGGTTAACGTGCTTAATCCCAGTTTCCTATTGTGGAATTCAACTGTCA
Source organism: Aegithalos caudatus (assembly GCA_013389925.1). Classification (NCBI taxonomy): domain Eukaryota; kingdom Metazoa; phylum Chordata; class Aves; order Passeriformes; family Aegithalidae; genus Aegithalos; species Aegithalos caudatus. The sequence continues at coordinate 334,657 of WEIU01016454.1, forward strand.
GTTTATCTGTAGGTGGCAATGTCATGATTATTCACACCACTCTGCCAACTGAGATTTCTGTCAAAGCTTCACCGTATTCACATGCAGGAAATTATGCAACTTGGGGTAGTTGATATTTTTGCTGATGTTTTAAGAATTAGCTAATCAAAATGCAGAGTTATCTCAAAAAAGGCATTCTGTTTTTAAGATTTGAATAAAAGATAAATCTTTTATTTTAGTACACTTGGAATGTCTTTGTGCATATGGAATCATACATTAAAGGCAGCTGTGTAAAATCTCACTACTTGTAAAAGGCATAACAGATGTTGCATTAGGGTCTCCTTTCTTTGATTCATTCTTTTATAACTTTTCTATTAAGACCACTTTATGACATATATTTGTAAACATAATTGCCTAAGGAAAAAGTAAAGCTGGATTTTTTAATCTCTTTTATTGTACTCCAGAAAAGGAAACATCACCTAAAGATCTTGGGCTATTAGGTTCAAAGGAAAGGCAGGCAGTGTGAAAGCAAGGAGTGTCACTTTCTGCAGAACAGCAAACCAAGGAACCAGCCAGCTCTTTTCTATTCCTTGTTTCACCTTGATTAACTGCAGTTATCACAGGTCAAGTAGTTTTACAGCCTGCTTTTTACTGGGATTGAGCCACAGTTATGCCTCATATAAGTGGGAATTTCACATTTTCTGCATCTCAGAAGTCAATTTCTCTGCCTTCAATGATCTCAGTTTCCACAGTTTTTGGTAGTTGTGACTATCAGTTTTGTGGAGCTGGTTCATGTTGTTCATTCACATCCATGGTGTCTCCTGATACCTGTAAGTTAAAATGAAGTAGATTGTTGAGTTCAGCTGCTTATTTCCATATGCTGTAGGAGTAGAATGGCAACCTCATTTGAAATGCAAACATTTGGCTATGATTCCACTTATTGAGTGCTAAATTAATTTTAGTAACTGCAGAACATTTCACTGAAGGCTTCCCACCTCTGTTCCTGCTGAATACCAAAAATACAGACCTGAAAATCTTGAATGGTAATAACAACACAGTTTGCCAAGTTGCTAGATAATAGAAAAAAATAGACACATTTTTCTAAAGGACCTGGTTACATATCTTTCTTATTGAGTTCCATGGGAGCTATGAATCACTGGCAGGTACTTCCATTTAGATACCTATCTTCACTCAGAAGCTGGAAAATGTGTCATATATGCATCAGCAGGTTCAGGTTTTTTCCCGTTTGGAATATTATGCCATTTACACTCCTCTGTACAATATGTAAAGCTGTAGGAGTCATTTTGTAGGCTATGCTGTTGTGGGTGACTAGTGCACACTTCAAAGAACCTTTTAGTTCTTCCTTGCTAAAGTAACTCTGTGTCAGAAAGCGAAGAAATAATGTATTTGCTCTGGTTTGTTCAATTTTCAGGTAGAGCAAACAGACCTTAAAGTACCTGCCAGAAGGAGCAGTGTCGGATGGAGAGCCTGAGAGCCTGCAGGGCAAGGCACATGGGCTTTCAGAACCCTAGCATGTTTACTTCTGTTGGTTATTACTGTTCTAATATTAGTCTGTGTCTTCTGTTAAATCATGTACAGAGCGATTCCTTTGCAGAGCTCTTCCACAGGCTAACTGAAGTTAGCGACCAGTTTGGAAAAATAATTTGATACTAGGCAATTTTATCAGTGTGAATCAAATGTAGCTTTTGTGTCTAGCAAAAGTAAATTATTTACAGAAGTGAATTAGCTGCTGCAGTTCTTTGCTCCCAACTGAGTTTACATCAGTGGTGGTGGGGGTTTTATTTTTTGCCAAGAGTAACAAGAATCAGTGCAGATTATTTAGTGATACCTGCATAAATTTTACTGTAATTTCTGTAAACCAAAACCAAATAAAAAATCTCTTTTTTTTCTAAGAGAGACATCTCTGCTTGCTCTGCCTAAATGCAGGAGCAAAATGATAAGGCGGCACCTTGTGTGATAACATGTGCATGTGTGGTGTTGAACCTTCAAGTTAGACAGTGCCAACAGAAAATCTTACTTCAGTCTTTCTCTCTCTTTCTTCCACCTCACTGCCCCTATCCTTGCTGGTAGATATAAATTAGGAAGGATGTATAAAATAAATAACTTCAAAAATTCCCTGTTGAATATATAGTCCTTCTAATCAATGGTGTGTAATCTGATTCAAGTCAATTATGCTATGTGGGGTGAATGCCTTCCAACCACATTTCGATGACAGTAGGTACTTTAATTTTCTGTGGCACTTTATGGTTTCTGCTTGTCATGATAGATGTACTATTTCATCAATACTTAATCAAGAAACAATTAAACTTCATGAAAACATTCAGGCCTCCATCCTTGGCTGGTAAAAATATGCTCTAGTGAATGCAGTCAGTCCATGCTGGTGCACACCAGATGCATATAGAACTAAGAAAGTTTAATCTACTGCCAAGAAGAGATGACAGAAGTTAACCAAACACCCCTCATGTCACACTGCAATTGATACAGTGCACATCTTCTTATAATGAGGACTAGCACAGAAGTAGTTGATGTGAATTTCATGTATTCTTATTGGTAATGCCTGACTAAAATACTAGTAAATAATGAAAATGCTAGAAATTTTGATGGTTGTAGATGGAAAGTGGAGTGTAAAGCCACTGGAAACTGTGCAACCAGTACAGTTTATATGTTTATAACAGTCTTTATATGTTTATAACAATCTTTAAGTCACTCTGGTTGCATCTGTCCTTAACCCTTTGGGCCCCACATTGGGTGTCAAAAAAGGACTGTTGTGGTTTTAAGCCCAAATGGAGATGAAACACCACGTTTGCTCAGATCCAATAGGATGGGGAGGAGAATCAGCATTAAACCTGTATGGTGAGATAAGAGCAGTTTCCTTCCTGACCACTCTCCTAGTTCATATCACTTGACATTCTGTGGTGTGGAATTTCCTTTTGGCCACTTCGGGTCACCTGTCCCATCAATGCTTCCTCCCAGTTTCTTTTGTGAACATCCTCACTGGCAGAGCATGAAACAAGATTAAAAAAAGGTCCTTAACTTAGGATAAACACAACTTAGCAAAAAACCAAAACATCAGTGTGTTATCAACACCATTCTCATTCAGAATCCAAATCACAGCACTGTAACAGCTACTGAGAGGAAATTAACCCTGCCCTAGCTGAAACCAGGACAGGCCACAAAATAAGATATGCAGACATGATAACATATGTAAATTTGTTTACTTTTTTTTTTTTCTTTCAGGTAGCTAATCAGGTTGTTCAGGCTCTACTTACTCAAAAGGTAAGTTGTGATTTGGGTGTTTTCAGGGTAACTTGCAGCTGTTCCTTGTTTATTTGAGAGATATGTATATATTCTTAAACAGTATACATTTTTAAACTATGTTCACACATTCAGTAAGCAGGGGAAGTACTGCACAGGAAATATACTTGTAGGATAATTGCAAACCTGGCACAATGAGAAGTTTCACTGTGGCTTCTACAGAGATGTGTTCTGCATCAAGTCATGCCTGAAGTTCCAGTTTTCTGAAGTGGTCTTTGAGTTAAACAGGATTCTGTGATTTCATCTTGTCAGGGGGAGAAAGAGGGAAAGACAAACAAAATATAAAGTTCTATAACAATAAGTTGTGAGCATTTCAATATTCATGGAATGATCCTTCGTGAGGTCTAGACCACTTGATGGATGTGGCATTATTAAAACGCTTTGGATCATTTAGTTTTAAAAAGATGATTCGGAAAGAGACATAAAAGCAGTTATTTAAAGCAGATAGTGGAAAGGAGAATATAAACTGTTTTGTCCACACTTAATGACAGGACAAGTAATAATGTTCTTAAAATGCAGCAAGGAACACCAAGTTAAAATAATCAAAAAAACTCGTGCCACATGCACAGAAGTGTTCTAGATGCAAATAGGGGACAGGCAGGGCTGAAAGTATCATTGCTCATCCCATGATTTTTAGATGCACAACAAAGGTTTTTACTCTGGAAGGGGCATACTGCCTTCCAGCAGTTGGAGGTGTTGAAGCTCAGAGGTGATCTATGGAAGCCACGACATCCAGGGGAGTTTGCCCTGCTGCTGTCTGTGCTGTATTTCTCTGTTTACACATAAGAGTAGGGTCTGTGCATCAGAGGACTGCAGAGCTGTTCCTGTAACACCTGCTAGAAATATAATTTGAAGCGTTTTCTAAAAAAATACCACATAGGTGTTTAAATACAGTTTAAATGGAAATGGAGGTATTTTCTCATGTTAATATATAGAAAAACCTCATACACGTCTTGTGTTATAAAACCATGTGTGATTAAATACTCACCAGAGGGTTAATCTCAATATATTAATCTCTGGTTTGGGAATATTTTGACTGTTTCCCAAATGGAGAAAGGAGCTTCCTGATTTCCTTTTCAAAGGTGTCAGACATTTTGATGACTACATACTTTCTCAGTAATTAATCCTTCCAAGCCCATAGGAACCAAGGAGTTCCTAAGGATACAATAAAAACAGATACAAATGCATTTAATAAAGTGATTTACTTAGGGTTGATGGGATTTAACAGCTGCTTACCTATTACTGAGTAATAACAGCCAATGTAATATCCTTAGAAAGAGGAAAGAGGGTACTTTTCTAAATGCTAATGAATATTAACTGTTATGGTGCTCCTGACACCATTCATACAAGTCCTTTTATAAGAAAAGACAGGAACACAATAGTGTACAATAAAGAGGAAATTGCACTCCACACACTCCAGTCCCAAAAGGGTAGATATCAGAACCCAAATAGTAGCTGGTAAACAGATAAATCTACCATCATGCAGCTGAGAAGCAAGACAGAGTCAGTCATGCCACAGAGAGATAACACACCTCTGGAGCAGAGAAAGACATGAAGAAAAGCTGAGAGCTTTGACAAAAAGGAGAAGAGTGATTTTGTACAGTAACACACACTGTGTGGGCTTTGCTGTGAATTTGAAATCATCCCTCAAGGACTAATTTTCGCTTAAATTAAGTACATGCTGTAATGTAACGAATAAAGCGCTGTGTACTTGCCGGGATGTGGAAAGACTGTGATCCCACTGAGAGATTCTGGTGACACAAATTGAGTGAGCAAAGCTTGAGTGATTTATCAATGTCACTGAATCCTTGAAATGGAATTACAGTCTTAAACGTTCACTTTTCAAGTATGTAATTTGTTACAATACATATAGAATTTCTCTTACATGAGAGACTTTTTTTTGATGTGACTGGAGAAACTGCATCAAATTGAATTTGTGCTGAGTTAGCCACGCAGCATAATTTCACAATTTTATGTGGCAAAATTTTATGGATTTTCTACCACTTACTAATAGAAAATTTTGCCTCTAGGAAATTTAAGAAGTCAGACATCCAACAAAATTAACTGAGGTAAACCTGTATGCTGTAATACTGAAAACATCCATTCTTTCTCCTTCCACCCAAAGACTTCTCATATAACATGAGCTGATTGGGCTGCTGAGAACTGGATTTTAAATTTTTTTTTATATAAGACCTGAATCAGCAGTTTGAATTTTGAGCTAAACCATTTAATTAAATAATTTTGTGACCTGTGTATCTACTTCTTGCATTGCAGTCTCCTCCATAGGAGTGTATTCAGGAGATTGCTTTTTACTCTGGTTTCTGTATGAAAGCTATTTCTCCATTTTCATCAATTAAATAAAAAAGAAGTGAGTTAAGTGTTAATTAAAGCAGAAAGAAGCATGTTCAGAAGGAGAGCAGTGTTTTTCTGGAACCTGTACTGAGGTCATTGGTCCCATTTTGGAAAAGAGTGTGTTTAGTTCACACTGAAGAGATAAAGCAAGACTACAGAGATGCTCAGATACCACAATACTGAAACCCTAGGAGTACTTTAAATATTTGGGAGATTGCTACTTTAATAGCTAGTTGTTTTGCTCACAGGAGAGGAATTATATGCTTCAGACATTTGATAGTTGTATTAATTGGTAATTTTAGGACTTCAAGTTTTTAAACTAAGACTTTATTTTACCAGAATACTGCTATCTTTATGTGCCTCATTTCTCCTCTGGGCTGTGTGTGGCATTACCACTGGCAGGGTTTATAGCATCTGGGTGGGTAATCTACTATCTTATATTTCACTTTTTTACAGAAATTCTAAAGTTTGAAACATAAATCTTACAGTTTTAAAACTGTAAGGTACGAAGGTTTTGGGCAGAAGCCTTGCTAAGATTTAATTTCTTTCTACACTGTTAGTTTCTCTGAATCATTTTTCTTGTTCAGTGCCCTTACTAGTCTTGAAATGTTAAGCACTGTTGTAACAGCCACGGCTCAGTTTCAAATTCCCTGATTTGTGAAAGACAGATAATGATGGGCCTTGATGCTTGCAATCTCTATTCCTAATAGAGATTTCCTTGTACAGGACCAGGGATAAGAGGTGTCACTGACAGGAAACAAAGCTTCAGGGCTTTAGAGATCATCAGCCTCAAGATTTTTTGAGGGTCGTGTTGGAAGGCTCTTGCAATTTCAACTAAACAGCCACTTGACAACCACCTAAAACAAATATTATAAAACCATCAGGAGAAAATAACTGCATTCATCCAGTATTCATAAAATCTGATACATATGCATAAAAAGATGTTTACAGTTTTCTGGGAGCCTCATGATGAACATATTTTATTGTGTGTTCACCTCTTATGACCTCAGTGCTGGTTACAGCAGAGACTAGAGCAACTGTAGGCAAGAATTTAAGCTACATTTGACTACAGTTTCCCCCTCTGAGTTGTTTTCTCATCAGGCCAGGTCATCATGTTGCTAATGGTACTGACAGGACAGCATATGGGGGTGCTGAGGCCTGTTTCTCCACCTTCATATGGTAGAAAGTAATATGAGCTAGGCAATACCACAGGGAAGCAAATGTCCTAAATTTAAATAAGGGTAAGTATTTTGGAGATTTAAAAAAAACCCAAACCAACTGAGATATGGCTGCAGCTTATTATATTTACATTTAATCTTTAGGAGACTACCCTTTCCTGGTTTTTGAAGCTCTCTTACCTCAAAATGGGCAGCTGCACAAAATATACTGAAAAGCTCAGTGTCAGATTCTGCACTGTCTCCAAAATCCTCCCTCTGTCAGAATCCTCTGTTCCTTCAGGTGACTGGAAAAGCAGGTTTTACACTGAGGATAGATAGATAGATAGATAGATAGATAGATAGATAGATAGATAGATAGATATTAGCTGTATCTGAAAGACATTATTGGCTTGACTGGTTTGACACTACACCTCTGCTTCTAATGGCAAATTTTAAATCTTTTTCATAGAATCATAGAATTGCTTGTATTGGAAAGGACCCTTAAGATCATTGAGTGCAACCATTAATCCAATGCTGCCAAGACCACCAAAATATGTCCCCAAGTGCCACACCTACACAGTTTTTAAATCCCTCTGGGGATGATGGCTCCACCACCTGATCCAATGCTTGACAACCCTTTCCATAAGAAATTTTTTCCTAACACACAACCTAAAGCTCTCCTGGAGGCCATTCCAGAGGGCATTTCCTCTTGTCCTATCAGTTGGTGCATGGGAGGAGGGACCAACATCCAATCTGGCTGGAATGTCATTTGAGGGAGACTTAGACAATGAAAAGAGTTTCTTTTTTTCCCAGGCTCAACACCCCCAGCTCCCTCAGCTGCTCCCCATCACATTTGTCTCCCACACCCTTCCCCAGCTCCATTGCCCTTCTCTGCACTCACTCCAGCCCCTCAATGCCTTTCTTTAGTGAGGGGCCCAGAACTGGACACAACACTTGAGGTGTGGCCTCACCAGTGCCCAGTACAGAGGGAAATTCACTGTCCTGGTCCTGCTGGCCACACTATTTTCACACAGCCAGGGTGCCACTGGCCTTCTTGCCCAGCTGGGCACATCCTGGGGTGTCTGGGAAGACACAGCCCATCCACATCAGGTGCAGCAATGCTGACTTGGTTGTGCCAGAAAAAGCAAGGAAGGGATCAGACTTCAGAGGAGTGCCTTGAAGGCACAGTGCCATTTCAAATTCTGCCTGGTTTGGTATAGTTTATGTGTTTTACTTAGCTCGTGTTTATTACAGTATTCATATATTAATTGCTGCTTAATGCTTTTCGTCATCTGGAAAATGGAACACATTGCTAGCAAAGTCATTTTTATGCTAACAGAAAACTCTGAAAGGAGGCTTCAGGAAGTTACTTTTTGTCATTACAAGATTTTCTTTAATGTCATAATGGATGATCAAACAACCAGTGAAAATGAAGTAGCACATCTTTCCAATTTATACTACTTTAAAAGTTGTGTGTTTATTTCTTCTTACTATCTGATTTTAGAGCTTTTTACATTAGTATCTTATTTTAGAGCTTTTTACGTCTTCTGTTACCTGCTTTCTAATCTTACTGTTTTCCCTTTTGCTTCAGGGTCTGAGGGAAGAATGTATAAAGCTGAAAATGAGAGTTTTTGATCTGGAACAACAGAATCGAACTTTAAGTGTGCTTTTCCAGCAGAAAGTCAAACCAGCTTCTGACCTCCTCCTTCAGGTAGGAAATGGCCTTTGCAGGAAGCAGGCTATGAGCTTTATATTTCTTAAGATTATAAAATACTTCTCTTATTTTCAAGGCTATGTCTGTAAGTGGAAAATGACAGTTGAAAGATTTAATATATTAGAAAATATCTGTTATCTGTACTCTGATCCCATTGAAACTGGAAATGTGTGCCAGTGAGCTCAGATATTGCGTGCAGATCTGGAGAGAGGAGCACACCTGCAGAGTAACTTACTTTTTTAGGTGATTCTTTGCTATGATAAATGGGATGATATGGGTTCATTATCCCTCTGCAGGGGAGAAGCTCGTATTCCTTAACATCCTGCTTGATGGTGAACAGTGTAATTTCCTGTGAGAAGACAGCCCATTTATTTAACTTTTGCCATATGTGATACTGTCCTGGTTTCAGCTTACTTGCAAGGGTTTAAGTACATCTTCACAGGCTTAGGGTGATTTTTTTTTTGCCAATGTTTTATGGGAGAATACAGCTGAGAAACCAATTGACCCATGTCTCCCTCATTTGCCATTCTGGAATACTAAGAGATGTTTCAGTATCCTTCTTCATTTGGCAACGTCTGTTATTATCGCTTTGTCATCCTTTTGTAGAAGTGGAATTGCTTTGCAGGAGTTCCAACAAATCAGACCATGAGCTAGGAGAACAGCAAATGAGGACTAATTAGAACTTTGCAGAACATGTCAGCTACATAAATGATATTAAATGTGTATTTTAAACCCTCGTTGCTCTGCATCTGTAACTAAGAGGAAATTTTGGCCCTTGCACTGTTATCTAACATCTGAGGGCTGCTGACTCTCATCAGGGTGGGCTGGGTTTTCTGCAGAAACATGGTCTGCTCACAGCTGATGTTAAAGGCAAGGGAATCTCCACACTCAGGGCAAATAGTTGTACTTAGTGAGGGACTCTGAAGCACAGGTCACCATCCCAGAGAGACAAGAACAGGGTTTTGTTCTGTCTCTTGATTTTGTGTTGATTTTTGTGTTGCTAGGTCAGGACCTCCACTATTCTTGTTTCTTGTCCCTTGTCCCCTTCTTCCTTTGCTAGTTCATCCTTCATAGACCCCTGTACAGAGGACTGATTTGTCTTTATCCATTCACAGTTTTGACACATCCACCACAGCGTGCCTCTTCCTTGCTCACTTCTGCTTTTGACACTCTCATCAACTGCTCCTTCTTCCTGGTTTGGGGTAGTTTTTTCTTTCTTTTTCCTGTTTCCAAGGTGTCTGACTCCAGCTGATGTCAGCTTGGGGTTAGATTGCACAGATGTCACACGCTGCACATTCATTGTTACAGATGCAGTTCCTATTCCCAATTCCTTGTGTGGCAACAATAAAACCAGGTTATTCTGGGAATGCTGCAGAAGTGTTAGATGGCATCTGAAAGGTGGGATCCACACTTTGACTTGAGATCCTTGAAACTGGATTGTGCAGCAGCTCTGAAAAAAAATTGAAAGATATGAACCTGCACCAGGTGGAAGAAAGAACCAAATGATCCAACAGGTTTTCCTGATGGAGTCAAAGTATTTTACATGGTTGTTCTTGCACAGTTTGGCAGAAACTCATGTACATAGATTTCACACCCCCCTGCCCCCCCTTTTCACTTCATTTGTCATTATTGGCTGAGGACAAAAGGGAATTAAGTTCATTCAGAAACTCCAGATCTCCCTGGAGCAAAATTTGCTGCTATGTCTGTTCTCTTGCTATCAAAAGGTTTTAACCTGATAGGTGAAAAAAAAAACAAAAAGCAGAGAACAAGTTGCGGTGTATGTTAGAAAAGGAGGAACTTTTGTTAAACCAATTCATATGTCCTTTTCTACAAAAAAATCCAAACCAAACAAAATAGGAAATCTGTGAGTTTCCAGAATTTTAATTATCCTCTAATTATACTCCAGACTCAAATAAATGGCATGTAGTCTGCGATCTTGCAGCCTGAGATACAACATCTGAAGAAGGATTTTTTTTAGGATTGAAATTGAGCAAATACTGTTGTGTGCCTGTATAAAATAAAAGAACAGTTTGCATTATGTCTTCTTGGAAGTGCACAGAGCCCAGATCTGGAGCAGGGGGTAAATATTGGTTTAAATGTGTCACTCTACAGAAAAGTTACAAATATGTGCTTAAGGACATTCCTGTTAGATCATGACCCCAATCAAGGGAAATGGTAAATTCTGCTAACTGGGGGTGGAGGCTTGGGGTGTTTTCACCTTTGCTGTTCTCTCTGATACAATACAGTTCAATTTTATTTAATGCTGACCTCATCCTGGGAGTAGCCACACTCAGTAAAACTACAGATTTTCAAGAATGCCATGGCAGAGGGCACAAGCTAAAAATAAGTAATGTTAGCTACTTTTTCTCCATATCAACCTCTGTGATTTTATTGTATATTACCATAAAATTATTCCGTATTTGACATTAGGAGACTCTTATATTACGGAGTAAGCTTATTTTTAAACCATAAACATTTTGACTTCTCAAATTTCAACAGAAATGTAGATTTCTTTTTTTTTAAACAAAATTTAAAGATAATTGCAGATTTCACCATTGCCCTAGGTTTTTGTGTGTATTATTGCAACCAAATAACACATGATTCATATATCTTAGATATCAGATCATTGCCATTTTTTTTCCAGTGAATGGATTGGTACAAGTGTTTTGAGTTTGACTGCAGAGTAATTGCCTGCACACCATACCAATTTCACTGTGTTGGTTTTGCTCATACTTCTCACACACTTGAAAAGAAACACTCATTTTTCTACCAATTAAAAAAAATAAATTCACGTAGTACAGTTTTCATGACTGCCTCAGGAATCCTGCACTGTAGAAATGATGTTAAAAGTGTTACTTTTTCATGCATTTACCAAAAGTGTAAGTGATTATGAAGTGCCTAATAGTGTTTTTGAAGCAATGTCTGTTGAGATATTGTGATTGTGTGTGTTGCCATGTAAGTTCTTTGCTACTGGGAATTTTGGTGTGCTTACTGCCTGCAGGGAGGGACACAGACACAGATGCTGTGTCACTCCTCTCTTGAAAAGATACAGTCTCTGATGCAAAATTTTAGGTGGATAAAAAGATAATTCAGGCTTTTATCTCTTCACCTCTGATATTGTAGACAGTTTTAAGAGCTACCCTCTCTTTCTTGGGACAGTCTTTGTACCTGAAGTGTGTGATTTATAGAGCCAGTGCTAGAGTAGATAAATAATGAGAAGGCTGATTACCTTTTTTTTTTTCATTATTGTTATTTCAGGAAATCTCTCTGAAACAGCGTTTTTAAAATGACGAAGCCTTGCAAAAGCGTTTTGTGCCAGCACCATCTGAGAAAGTGCAATAGTTAAAACCTAGCACAAAAGAGTAGCTTCTGCCCAAGCAGCCTTCATTTTCCTCTGTTAATGCGCTTGCTAAATGATATTAAATTCTGCCTGTCATAGCGAGAAGGGTTGGGAAAGAAAACCAGGAACTCTGTTTTAGTGATCCACCTTGTACTTCATCTGAAAGTGGGATGAAGAGTTGGGGATAATACTCAAAGATTTAAAACTGAGTAGAGGAAAACCAATTAGAAGAGAGAAATCTGTGGAAGTAATATACAGAAAGGTGCTGAAGGGATAAGACAGAGATCAGGGTTGCCTTCTTATAAATATCCCTTTTTAAAAATGTTTTTGACGTTATATAGCTCTGTTTACATAAATTCAAGATGTTTGCTAGATGAATTGTTCCTATGGGAGAAGTCCTGCTTTCACTTCTCACCCAGAAAGTTGTCGTCACTGCGTTTTTTTTTATAAACCATGCAGGATTTTTCAGTGAAAGGGGATGAAAAAATGGCGAGTAGCAAAATTTATTGAGTTGATTTATTTGATTAAATAAGTAATAAAATTTTCATAGTTGGGAAAGTATAAGATAATATTTCTAATAATAAGATTTACAATATCCCTGATCTTAAACTGTATTTTCATTGCCATTTTATTTCCATCATAAAAATTCTACTTTATCAACCCCAGAACCAAGCAGGGAGGTCTCCTGAAGCATTTATTTTCTCCTTGTGTTTCCCTGGCTAAATCACTTATATTTATTACTCATGGACCATCCACACTGTTTAATTTTACACTTAAAATTTTGCCTAAAATTCTACAGCACCGAGTTTTGAATTCTCAGGTAGGCAAGTTAAAAAATAATTACTTTGTAATGACTGCATTGATATGAGCCCTTTTAATAACCTGACAGCTCTGCCCTGATGTACAAGACAGAGTGTGGCTGCACAGACTGTGATGGAAAGAGTTGCACAACTTAGCAGGAAGGGGTAAATTGCACCAAAGACATTATTATGTATGGGAAGAAGAAGAGGGCACTTAATTGCCCTGAGACCTGACAAAAGGAGATGGAATGTCTGGGCTCAGAGCCTGACCTCTGGTGCAGACATCGTTAGACTTGATGAAGTCTGAATGCAGGAGGTTAATAGTGAAGTTGCATTGCTTTACAGCAATGAGAGCTGTGTAATATTTAAGTGTTTCAGAGACTAGGTGTTTGAGAGTTTGAAATTAAACCTAAAGATGGTCACACACTGTTAGGGAACAGTTTGTCAGCATTCAAAAGTACATTTCAGTAAACAGATTGTTACATGCCCAGTAGCAGTAGAATTTCCTTCTCACAGAAGTCAGGTGCCTGCAGGCTCTCGAGGGAGGAGGCAGACTTGATACCAAATCAGCAAATTGTATTTGGAGTTGTGAAAGTCCTGCAGCTGACCTGCTTATTTGCTTACTTCACATTTATTCCTCTGTATACATCAGATTGTCAGGGCACTTCTTTCTGCAAATCTGCAGGAAAGTTCCAGCTCCAGAACAAATTCTGTCCTTTTCTCCTTTGTAAACATATAAACATAAATAAGGTGTGGTGAATATTTCCTTACTTAGAAATCAGGACTGGTGGCTTGAAGGAGAAATTAATTCCAGATTTGCTAATTTCTTCAACAGTAATTGAATATTGCTTGCAAGTTAAGACAATCTCCAGGGCTGTATCAATAGAGAAGAAGGTGATCACATAATTGCAAAGCATGTTTGAGATGTATGAAGTTTAAGCTAGTACATTACCTTTATCCAAGAATTGCATTGCTAGTAGAACCCCTTTTAAGAAGTGTAAGAGTGCATTTTACACAATTTAAGGTTCTTAAAAGATTTCAGGCCATGGCCCTGCTGGATTGATTCCTCCAGGTCAAGGCTACCAAAGTGCACAGTTACCATCATCAAGATCCAACCCCAGGATCTTCATGAGCCTCCAGCCTTGTAGCCATGAGAAATTATAAGAATGCTTCTGTATATCAGGAATCAAGACATTGATCTAGTATGGAACACTCAAGTTTTTTGAGACTTTCAAGAACAAATTAAAGAACATTCTTAATGTGAGGATGGTCATTGTTTCCAATCTTGCATTATTTCAGTAAACTGTTACCTACTTACTATTTATTCCATGTCCTCACTCACCAGTAATATCTGGGAAGACAGAAATAAAAAACTTTGAAAGTCTGTATTTCATCTCAGCTTAAATCATCAACATGTAATAATACATTATAAACCATATTTATTACTTGCCCTGTTTTCAGCTCCATATATATGCTGAAGAAATATTACAGAGATAAAAGATTTAGGAGAGCCAATTGGTTAGATGAATGGGTGACCAAGAAAAGTCAGTAGGAAGGGAAGGAAAAGAAACATCCCCCTTTTGGAGAAACTCCATCTGATCTCCCTAAGCCATATGATTTCTAGTTTTGAATGCATGGCAGCAGCACAATACCTGGAAGAATTTGGTGGTGTATCTGATATACAGCCAGCCCTGGAAGGAGCTCCCAGATAGGCAGGCTGAAAAAGGAACACAAAAATGTTTGTCATAGAGGGTGGAATGAGAGGAGAGGTAGGGCAAGATCCCTCATAACAGATCAAACTAAACCAAAGCACAGTGAGAGGGTCAGTAGATGACAGTATTTTATTATGGGGGACTTAAATCAGCCAACCTGATAGGCTTGCTTTATCAGTAATTGATGTTTTGGTGATTTACCTTCTTGTCAGACTGTTGTCCCTTATTTCAGCAACTCAATTCTTACTGATTTCCTCTCAAACAAAATCAAAACACTACCTTAAGCTCCTGGGGCATACAGTTCTGATGAGAATGATAATGCTTTTAAGAGAAAATTACCCCCAGCTGCTCAGCCTTCCTCTGTCCAAGTACTTTAACAAGCCTGGAGAGCTTCCACAGAAAAGTACTGAAAGGTTTTCCACATCAACACAAACATGATGTTCTGTGATACAATTTTAAATAGATAAATTTCAGCTACCAAGTCTAAAAATAAGCCATTTCCATTATCCTGATGAAAATAAATTGCTACAGTGATAGCAAAACTAGCAAATCAAATGAGCAAATAATCTTCAGGAAAGCCACAAGTGATCCTTGGTGAAGTATTTATGAATGATTTTGACTGAGGAGAGCAATATTTTTTAAGTTTCGAAGAAATGTAGAGGCATTATTCAAGAGCAGAGTATTTCAGAGTAAGCATGTGTCAGGAGAATGGTGGGGCTGTACTGATGTGACAGGCCTGGAAAAACCAAAGTGAGATTTTACTGCCAATTTTTAGACAAAGAAAAATAAGCAACTGACACTGATTGAACCAACAATTTTTCTTTATTCTATGCATAGATTTTTATTATCAGTGATGATCTACATGATGGCAGGAATCCAATATGGCATTTGAAACCCTAAGCAAGTATGTTGACAGAGTAATTAAGTGCAAGAATTTTGTTCATGTTTTTTCCTTTATTGTGTATATTCCATATGGGAATAAATTTTAAAAAGGAAGGAATTCTAAAATAAGAAAGAATATTGCTGTATTCCTTTCCAAACCTGCCCTATGCTTCACACGTGTAAATAAACATTAAAAAGACTCACTTTTTATTCCATGCAGTTATATTTTACCTACAGCAATGCTTAAATTGTGGCTGCTCTTTCAGCCTGTTCTGTTTGTTGAATATATTAACAAGATTTATTAGCAACTTTGCATTTGAATCCCTGCATAAATGGTCAAGTGTAAGTACAGAGGCTGCTTAGAGGCTCTTTGTGATCTTAGTGAAGGCTCTGAGTTACTCATGTGTTTATACTTTGTATGGCCAACACATCCATGTGCTGTCTGATATGTTTCTGGTTTTGCAGTTTCCAGTTTATTTATATTAATATATAGTTGTATTTAAGTCAAGAGTCGCTCATTTGGATTTCCTTTCTAAATGGAAAAAATCTTTCTCATGGACATTCTGATAGCAAAAATTAGCATGGATTTGTACTCATCACAGTATGTGATGTACCTAAAAGCCATGTGTTACATATAAAAGTGCAAGTTCATATCATCAGCTCAGCTTTTAAAGCCTCTCCCATTTTGGATTTCACGGTGGAATAAAACAGTAGCCACTGCAAGCCCTGTTCAGATGCAGTGTGCTCAAACAGCAGGTGTGCAGGGTAATTGTTTTCTCGTCATGGTGCATATGTCACACTCTGTAACTCTCAAATGGAATACCAAAAGAATGTATAAAATTAATTCAAAGATTTAAAGGGCTCTGTCTGGTGGTAAAGTGGGAATCTATTGGAATTCTAAAGCACTACAGAATTATAACCCTTATTATTACAGATCTATGATTTTCGTTTTATTGCGCTAATGGAGCTAAGTATGGAATTCATTTAGATTTTCTTAAAACTTTGAGATTTAAAGAAGGGATAACTATTCAAAACCATATATGAGACAAACACTAGATAAAGTATTAATTTCATCTGTTATTACACTCAATACCTCATTTATATTTTACTTTATTACTGTGGTTTTGTTACTTTTATTTAAGTGCAGTGGCACTTTGAAGATGTGAAGCAATACAGAATCATGGCTCTTTTACTGAGAAATAGGTGTGCCAATAAGTGCTCTGCTTCATAACATTTAAACTGTTCAGATTATATCAGGCTGGTATGAATTGCTAGTAATGTAAAATTACACATTCCATCAAATGAAACAAACATTATGCTAAGGGTTGAAGCACGTAAGATTACTCAATAGGTATTTTCTGTTGCCATCTGTTATGGAAAAAATAATTTCCCTGTGATATACTTCATATTTTTTGTATATTCTTACAGATACTGCACATAGAAGAAAGGGTTGATAATTAGAATAAAACATCACTCATAGTGAATCATAAAACACCTACGGAACCAACCTCATCTTTTGGTATTGAATTTTACTAATGCTCTCCTTTGTTTCCCAAATGACCTATCTTCTTTAATGATAGTTTGGATACTGGCAGGATTCAGATTCTCATCCAAAGGCCGTGGCACTATTGACTGAATCTCTGTTGACTTCGCTGAGAATGTGAAATACTGTATTGCAAGATAAAATCAGCATGAGGTGCTCAGTGAAACTGAGGAGTCCATTAGTGCCTTAACTCTTAAATTACCATCTGGGTATCTCTCTTGATAAGGACGAGCTGAAAGGAAAAGTTACCTTTTGTCATTAAATCTTTAACAATGTGATATTGACAGCCTTGAGTTTTTCTGTATTTTTAGCACTTTTAGACTGCATTCCCACTCCTTTCTTTCTCTAGATGGGGGCAGGCTGTGTTCCATTAGTCACTAAGCAATGTCTGGGTGCAGCAAGGGGCAGTGATTTGTCTGTGTCCTGTCTGCATCACAAGGGCATCTTCAACATTATGAATTAAACTCCATCTTACTGCATAAGAAGTATGGAAAACAGACTGCCAAAGTAATGGCATCATGAATTAATAGCAGTGCTTTAAAAATCTCACTGTACTCCCACTCTTCGTCTCATCTTTCTGGTATACAATTTCAGCAATGAGCTACTTAATTTTGTAGTGTTTTGATCCTAAATTTTTATATTCGGTTATATTTTAAAAGCAGAAATGCTCAATCTTTTTTTTTTTTTTTTTAAGTTTCTATTGCTTAGTATTAACTATTTTTCTCCAAATAAGCCTTGTTTACTTTCCCTTTGGAGTAGATGCAAGCACAGACATGGGTCTAGACACAATTATTATGAATTATAGATACTGCAAGTGTGAGCATGAACCAGAGATTAGCATTGTGGTTTAGAGGCTCACTGAGATTTATTCCACTAAATGATCCCTAGGAGATCTTGACAATAATTAGAAATATAGGTCCTCTCTGCCCTGTCACTAGTCTTCACCTGGTACTTGTTCCCAGGAGAATAACAAATGGATTTAATCTTTCATTTAGGTCTTCAGGTCCTTCATTCACATGGGACCAGACTTCCAAGTGCTCAGGCATTGTGCCGAACTCTTCTAAAGGTCTGGCTACTGCCAAAATGGGAGCTGATCTCTTTTGAAATTCCTATATAATGCATCCTGTATTATAAGCCCTGCTTTTATCCACAGTGGAAAAAGCATCAATTTAAAAGGGCACAGATTCCTAATGAAGAGTTGGTTGGCACAGCTTCTGAGCAGAGACAGCTGCTGAGAGGGTTTGCAGCTCTCAGCACCTGAGCCAGGGGTAAAATTCCCAACCTGGGCCAGGTAAAACTCCCAACCTGGGCCAGGCTGCCTCTGGCTGCAGGGTGTGAGAGGGGATTTTTCCATGCCATCCCATGCCAGGCTTAGTCCTAGCCTTCCCAAGGCCAATTCAGTTCCTAAATAAAGCTTGGAGGACATGGTGCCTTTCCCTCCAGGAGCACAGCTTGGCCCAGGGGCAGTGACTGGCATTTCTCCTTTTCCATCTCTTGGTGTTCCTGCTGGCTGGGTCAATAGGAGGGAGGTGAGGATGAAGGTGGGCTGAGCAGGGCTGTGTCCTCAGGCCACCCACACACCCTCCTTGCTGGTACCAGCACTGGCTCTCCCTCCTCACCTGTGCTTCAGCCTTACCTGGCCTGCATGATGGGGAGGTCCTTCCACAGTTTCTCATCACTCCAGAGTAGGTTGGTGGAATTCCAGAAGGCTACAGCTGAGGTTTGAGGTGCTCATTGAGATCATCATGTGTCCAGACCTGTGCTGTGTCCTACACAAGCCCTATGGTCCTGGTGTGTTGGGATAAACCTTGAAGAACTTGAAATGCCATCTGGAGGTCTTGTGGTCAGATTTGGGACTTTCAAGAATAAAATACCACTGGAAATGCAGACTTATGACCCTCTAGAAGCTTTATTTCTGAAAAGCAGTAGAAGTTTGGGAAGCCTATAGGGTAATTCCTGTTCTGGCAGAAATTCTTTTCATTTCAATAGGAGAAGTGAAGCCAATAATTCCTACCAGCTGGGAATCTACCCACGTATTCTTTCTAAATCATATTTTTAAGTGAGTGCTTTGAGGAAAAGGAATAGAATCAAGGACCTTGTATCCAGGTATTCAAGAAAAAGTCTCTTCTTATTAGAAATTATTCTGTCAGAGACAAAAACAATGCATTAGAGTTGGAGAGAAAATATGAGTGTAAAAGCCTTAAACTAACAATAAAAGTACTTCTTGCAACTCCTCTCCTACTTTTAAGCTCCTTTCAATCCACATGACATTTCAACAGTGTTACACACACAAAAAAAAATAGAAAAAGAAAAGAAGAGGGTGGAGGAATGGAGAAACTTTTTAATGCATAATACTGAGGCAAGGAAAGTATGGCTTGTTTAACATTAACCTTGACAAATTCATGCTCTTGTCATTTAAATGAATGGACCTTTTCTGTGTCTAGATTACTGGGCCTTGGGAAGCAGCAGTGAGGAAGGATTGCAAAAACAATGCCCATCTCTCTTAAATTTTTTTTTTTTTTTTTTTTGAGTAAGTGAGTGATTTCAGTGAAATCCAAATAAGGATGAATCTGCTCACTTGAATCCCCTGTTCCAGCCAATGAACTTCCCTGTGAAACGGAGCTTGCCCTCTTGGGTTGCCATGTATTGATCTCAAACATCTTCCCTGAGCCTTCTCTCTCCTTTTCCTCCTACAGGCAAAAGGTTAGTGTTAGATAATAGTATTCATTTTCCAGACATCTGCACATGTTTTAATAGCCTTTAGAAGCTTTGAAATGGTTTCTGTTTGACCACCACAGGGCTAAAATGCCATTAAGACTTAGATTGTAGCAATACATAACAATCATAGCCCTGTAGTTCAACCTGGCAATAAAAAAGCTAATTTATTTTACTGGAGATTTAAATTAATGTGATGAACTGCTCTCTAACAGGAGCTGTAACACCACTCTCCCTAAAAATACCACATCCCTGCATATTTTCAAAACCAGATAAAACTCATGTGTCAAACACTGTGTATGTATTCTGTGTGCTGTTTTGGAGTGTTTGCACGTGTGTTTGTGTGTCCATATAAAACTACTGTTCTTGAGACCATTTTCATTTTTCTGTCATATCTTCATTCTGAGCCTCTTTTCTTCTGTCATCTGGCTCATAGGCTCAGCAAGAAGAAAGTGATTAATAAGACAGTCTCCAGTGTTAGCATTGGGGTTTGTTTAACACCTTGAGAACTAGAAATTTCTTGTGGACAAAAATGATTTCTGCTTAGGTAAATTCAGTTGAAAATAGTTTTTAAAACAAACCCATGCATTTAATTAGGATATTTTAAAAAATCTGTGAAAGAAATATTTAGACTTCAGACAGTTATCATTTCCAGCTATATGCCAGAGGAAAGCTTCAGCTTATCCCATTATAAAGTGATAAAGCAACATCTGATGGCAGCAGCTTCTGTGGTAAAACGATCATGGCAGCACTGAGAATGAATCTAATAAGGGAATTGATCTGTAGATTCCAATTCTAGTAGAGCCAACATTGATCAACATAAATGTCAATAAGAAGATCTCACTGAGGTCTGCCTAATTCCTTTAGATTATTTTGGGGCATAGTCAGAGAGTGAATGTGAAAATGGATTTTGAACTGTAGGGACCACAGAGGCGAAGACCTCAGTGCTACGTTGTGCCACCAGGAATGTCACTGGCTGTCATTGTATGAGCAGTTTAACAGCAGGTTGAAATTAATGAGTAGCTTTTAATCATATAAGGATTGATAATGCAATGACTGTTGCAGAAGTTAGACTTTTCTCCTGTATTTTTATATTAAACCATTTCTTAAATACAGTGAAATAATAAAAAAAACAGCCCGGCTTTTTACTGCTGAAGCATAGATAGCATGTGTTGGCCATGCCAGAAAAAATTAATGGTATAATTCTTCCTTATTGCAGAACTTCAGTATAAAGTTGTTTCCTAGAGTCTTTCTGACAACGCTGAAGCATTAAAAACAAAATGGTTTTGTTAGTGGACAATGTAACAACAGCAGGTGTCAGGATATGCCCTTCACTCTTTGGTGTTGCCATAATTCACAGATCCTGTGTGGTGCTGGCCCTCATTTAGCACAGTGGAAATAACATACTAGATCTAGTGCTAGATCAATGGGAAGACATTTAGAAAAATAAGAGACAAAATACAAATATGTACTTAATAAAAGGCTCAGCTCCTGCACATCACTATTCTCACGGCACAGCTGTTTCACCATACTCTGAGGAGTCTTCCATTTGCAAGCTCGTTGAAAACATTTTTTCATTAATTATTCACGTTCTGAGTAGCTGATTACTGGGTCATTGATGTAAACTGTTGACTTTACGGTAATTACAAACCACAGGGAACTTTATACATGCATTTTCCTAAGAAATTAAATTAGCTCATTTTCATATTACTGCAATATTTACAGACTCCTACCATAGTGCTATTAAAATGAGAACTAACACTTTGGAATCTCAGAGCTTGAAAACACAGAAAGACATATAAAATGAAAACTGGGATCAAAGGGGATTACTTTGTATCTTTCAATGTAACCTTTATTTAAAGCAGTTTATAAAAATTAATAAACCTAAGGATTTGGAACAGGAGTAATTTTAGCCTTACATTAATGTTGTCAACTCTCTGAAGAATACAGAGAGATTATGCTATTTGTGTTTGTACATCAAATGCCTCCTTCATACCTCCCAATTTATACCCTAGAATAGAAGTTTCCAACCTTTGGAATTACTTGGGCTCTAATGCACTGAGTTTTGCCATCTCTGGGTGGCTAAATACTAACAGAGAGCTTCAAGCTTGGAAACTCTGCAGCTGACTCAAATCAAACTTTGTTTTACTTTTCATGTTGGAATTGCTTTGTTAGCAGGATTTTCTGATGTTGTTTCAGCACCCTAATCTTCCACACAAATGTTTCTAGTATCATACCCTTGTACTTTGTCTTGGATGTTGCCTTAGTCTCAGTAAACTCACCCAGAGGATTTGCCAGCAAAATTACAAACCCCTGTTAATCCCAGGGTCGGATTTAAAGTCTGGCATTTTCTTTTTTAGAAAAGTGTGCCTAGTAGGAGGGAAAAACAACAAAAACAGATGGAAAATACCAAATTAGAACTTCCATGGAAGTATTTTTATTAGATAATTGGAAAACTTAGATCCACAAACTTCACTTGAAATTTAAGGACTAGCTGAAAACTTCTTTTTTTAAATTATTTTGTACTAAGAACTTATTTAACTGACTGAAATGCCTTTTGAAGTAAATCATTTAATATTTACTTACATATAACACGTCCTCCTATCACCACTGAGCAATACTGCATGTTTGTGATTGTTTCCTGTATTTTAAAGAGCTGTTGGTAGGATCAGTAAAAGTCTCCAACTGTTTGCTCAGACCACTGGAAGAGTTCTCCTGGGGCTCACCTACTGTGTGTTAACCCTTTCCTCCCACCAAAAATAAATACGACCAGCTGTGGTGGTGGTCTCCTGTGGTAACAGCTGTTGGGAGCCCTCTCTGCAACAGAGGGAGCAAACTGAGTTAATCTGCCAGGCAGGCCCTAAGACAGAACAGAATTTGAAATGTGAAAGACAACGTAAATGCTCGTACAAAATAAAGCTGTAAGGTGTAAGACTTCTGAGCTCCTCTGCCTGTTCCAGACTGAGCTGTAGAATGTTCCATGCTTTTTGTCAAATATTAAATATCTTCACTGACAGCTTGGTCTGTTGGAAATGGTACCTGTTGTAAAAGAGAAATAGAAAAACTGGCTTAAAGTGGTGCATTGGCTTTACAATCAGAAGTTGGATGTTCTTGCCTGTGCAGAGCTTTTATAGCTTTTAGAGGTCTAAGTGATGAACATCTAATTATTTTGCATTAGGGAGGTGTATTTTAAACAGTCAAAGGGTGTTAGTTGCTCTCTCCAGTTTTATCCCAAATCCTGTAAATGGTTAAACATGGGCCAATATTAAGAGAAAAAATAATTTTTGTAGAATTGTGGACCAGTTTGTGTTGGACATGACCTAAAAGCTCATCTCTTTCCAACCTCCCTGTCATGGACCAGGATACCACAAACTAGACCTGGTTTTCATTTACTACAAAGTTCAAACAGCCATGAAATTATGCATATAGGAAGTGAATAGTAAGAAATAATTCTGAATTTTCTATTAAATAGATAACTTCCAGAGCTGAAAATTATTATGCTTTTGGTTTTGTGGTATCAATTATATACAATAACACATCAGACATTTCTGTATGTACAGTGTACAATTGCAAGTATATTTCCTATGTTGGTGATTACTAGATTTAAAGAAATGGAAGCATCTTCTTGCAGCTTTCTTTTTTGCTTCATATTTGGCTGTTTTTTGTCGAGAACCACTTGTTCTACTCTCTTTAGAAGGCAGAATTTCCGTATGTCAAAAGATTATATATATCAAAGTCTTATTTGTCTAAAGGCAAAACTGATTTGTACTTTCGGAAGTTTTATTATTTTTGCCTTAACTATACTTAATTTTCTCCTTAAATCCAGAATGTTTAGTGGATGAGAAGTTCACACTTTGTTTTTTTGAACAGTGTATGTTCTAGGTAACTAGGTAACTTTTGGTGGGATTTAGTGAGATGGGTGAAGGATGTTCTTATCTCCAGCTGAACCTCCCCTCTGAAATGCATCTAAGGACTACAAAGATTTTGTTTAATTTTAAAGATTCATAAACTGATAATATATCAATATCTTGCCTGATTTTTTTTTTCCTTCTGTGCCCTACTGTCTTTATGGTGAAATGGAAATGAGAAGGTTTTCCCTGCCAGTCCAACTTCAATGGCTGGGCTAGAGAGTGAAGCAGGCCAGAATGTGCCTGTTCAGGTTTGTGATGCCCTGAAAAACAGCAAAGACAGGAGAGGGACACACACCAAACAAACATTTACAGCTCTGGCATGCAGCAGCAGGATGAAAATGTCTCCTTGGTATCTGGAGAGAGAATTTTATTCCTGTGAATGATAGACTTTGGCTCATGTGAGAAAGGCAAAGCCAATTGATTTAATAGCAATTAACTCATCCAATATTGGAGAGCTGTGTACTCTTTGGCATAATTCATTGAAAATTGTTCTGGCAATGCTGCAGACCATTAGATGTTTAAAAAGGAGATGGGAACTGATAGATATTCTACAGAGATAGAGTCAAGAGGCACAATGGTTAGGGGAGTCTCTGTAATATTGCCTTGTGCCAGCAGGCAGTAGCTTTCTTTTATCTTCCTAGAAAGTCTTAATAAGAATGCTGCTGGGGGAGGGGGAACTGGCCTGCTGGGTGATGGATTGGTTATCTGCCTGCCAGATAATTGTATTTCCTATTGCACTTGATATAATAGGTTTCCACCTAAATTATCAATTACTTTGTTTTTATTTTTCATGTGGGTTACGGGTGTTAATCTTGGCATTGAACCAGAAAAGGCACTGCCTTTTCTGCATCAATCTCACGGGTGAAGGAGGAGCTTTGCTGCTGTTGGTCACAGGCATCTGCAGAGAAATCCCCTCTGTTCTGCCCTGGCCTCTCAGCCCCACTTTCTGGAGAGACATGGGTCCAGTCAAGCTAAGATGGAACAAACTTTTTTGTCCACATCTGCCCTGTAGTACTTAATGCAGGGTAGTTTCCAAGGAAGTTGGCCCAGTCCATGCTGTATTCAGTTCCACAGGGATTTTCAGGTCTGCAGCCCAGTGATCCTGATGCTTTCCTGTTTCCAGAGGGGTCCAGGTGCCACCCAGCACCTCTAAGTATTGCTCATTTTCCCTTTATAATTACATAGGGCACCAACAAATGGGGCAGATAACTTGGATTTATAGTTGTAGCTCCTCAGTTTCATATTTAAATATTCATTTAAACTGATGTGATCTCCTCCATGGAAGTCATTCTGTGCAGTGGCTTGCCTTTCGTTGCATTGTGTGATAGCATCAACAGTGATTTTAACACTGTACAATTTTCAAGGCAGCAGTAACTCCTTGATCTAGATATGTGACTGTCATCTGAAAACAACCATAAAGGACACAGTACATTTTGTGTATCTGAGAAGAAATCAGAATGAAGATACATAGTTAGCACAATCTGTTACTTGATTTTGAATGCATCATTAATGAGTTTTTTTAACAAATACTAGAGTTTTCCCCGTTCTTTAATTAGACAATGGAGAAGGAAAAAGAAAAAGAAATAAAAGAGAAACATTTTTTTCTTATGCTTTTCTTTTGTAATTGGATGGCTTGCTTCAGAGCTGTGTGATTATATTTAATTAATGACCTCAAACTTTATTATGCTGTTTGTTAATGCTAGTCATTGTGCTGACCACCTCTGTTAGTTTATTTGCATATGTGTGGGGAGGAATATTCCCAATGTGATGATCTCATTTGATACAGAAATATAATCACATTATACATCTTGAGAACACGCTTTCCTTCTCTGTTAATCATTTTGGTCTGCTGATTTGCCTTTGGTACTGCAGTTTTACAGAGTCCTTGAGTTTAACAGTGGCAAAGGTGACTCTGACACAGCGTGACCCCTGTGCAGCCCAGCCCCTCTGGTCATTCAGCCACTAGGGAGGGACACCCAGAGCCCTGAGCTGTTTCCAGCTGGGCTATGACTGAGAACTGGTCAAAAATGGTTTCTGATTTCTGCCTGCTTCCAACTGGGCTGATCTCTGCTCTTGTGTCTGACACAGATTCTGTATTCTGTAAGTAACACTAGATTTCATTGGATGGTATTGTAGGGGAATATTTTGTTTCCCTTACTGAAATGTTTATGTGTTCCCATTTAAGTAAGAAAATGGGAAAAATGGGAAGACAGTATTACAACTGTAAAATTTCTTTTAGCACTATTTCTAGGATCTTTTTTTCTGGGAAAATACATTTTCATCTGTAAATGTTCATCCATCTCAGATGTCCCCAGTCATCATCTCCAATGCACACATCTGACTATTGTAGCTTCCACTAAAATATCTCAGGTGACTGGTTTCCCTGGAGAAAGTAATTAATATGTCCTCAAAGCACACTTCATGGCACTAGTGACTCTTGGTTTTGAAAGCAGTGGAATTCTCTGGTGGCTCGGTGATGCAGTTGGAATTATTGTCAAGAGGAACAAATGTACAAAGTCAGTAAATCTGTGACTTTAGGCAGGCATTTTACCTGGAGTTTAAACCTTTAACAAACACCTGACAGTAATAGTAGTGGTAGCACTTTGAAAGTTGCACACTGAATAACCGGGCATCACTGATGTTGAAAACACATAGCCTGGATGTAGTTAATATTTATAATGAAGAGTGTCTTGGATACTGAGTGCTTGCAGCATTTTAATCCATTCAACAATATATTGGATAATACATATTTATACAGAATATTGATCATTGAAAATATTTTCCAGAATCTCTCTGCAATAGACAGTACCTCCTTAATAAACTGGATGAATAAGTGCCTCTTGAGAAATTACTCCAAAATTCATAATTAGAAGTTTTAAAAAAAATTTCCTAGATTGTATGGAATAGAAGCCTGAAGCAGAGCATGCAGATAACAGAGGCTGTAGGAATGGCTGCCTGTTTTGTTCTCTAGCAGATTAATTTCTGCAGTGGATACCCAGAGAGCAGGCTGGGGAGTAGCTGGGTGTAAGATACTGTGTGACTTGCATTTCAGGGCCCTGCAGAGAATTGCTAATACACTATGTGAAAGCTCTTCTGGCTATAGATTATTTTTCCCTCTTTGGCCAGTCTTTTTGGATGGACAGGGTGATGGGGCACTCACACAGCCTTGAGAAATCTCCATGGATTGCATCCCTGACAAAGCACCTGCCGGGGTCTGCACCTTTTGCTCCTCCAAGCTGAGGGGGGTAGTTGTGGCCTCTTAGTTTGCAAGCCTGGAGAATTAATGGGAAAGTGAAAAGAGGCTGATCCAAAGTCCCTTTTTCTTAGGTTTTATTATTTTTAGTCCATTTTCATTGATTTCAGTGGGCTGTGAGTCAGATCCATACGGCCTGTTACATGGTGTGTTGGCCCAGGACTAACAAGACTGCAGATACTTTCTTCTTTTGAAGTCATTGACTGAGGCATTCACATAAATCATGGATTTTATTGAAACTGCAATTAAACCAAACCAGGCTTAATGCAGAGTGAAAGCCCTAGAATTAGTGTACAGGGGACCATGGAGGGAAAGGCACAAGCTTAACCATCCTTCCAAGCAAAACTGAGAAAAGAACTGTGTATATAATCGAACAGCGTGTGAATATTAATGCACAAAATCCTCTGCATCCCCAGTTCCCTGATGCAATTATTTTCTATTCACATTAATTGTTCCTAACAGATGACATTAATGACTTTGAGTTAAAATGTGTGCAGAGGAGGCCTTCAGCAGATCAATGCTGGTTAAAAATAGGGTCACTTTTGCAATCATTCACACAAGGTGTAACAGCTCGTAAATAAAACAACATTAACATGTTGATTGATTTATAAATGTTAATTTTGTGGTTCATTTTTATGCTTTTTTTCTTGAAACCTGTCAAACTCTGTGGATAATGGTGGGATTCATGTTCATTTGTTATTGTTGTGTGTGGAGTAATGATAAGTTGCAAAGCAGTGACTAGAAGAAAAAGTAGAGTTTGTTTTGGATGAAGAATGATCTGTCCTCAAGACAGGAAGTCTTGGACAAAGTAAGCACAAAGAGCAACATTTCAAATTACAACAAATCCTCTTTTACCTCAGGCTCTTCATTTCCCTTGAAATTTAACAGCAGAGTTTGGAATTTTAAAAATGCTGATCTGCTGAAAATCTGACAAGTGCTTACGCTTTGCTCCTTGCCTTCTGCCCCCCCAGAAACTCCATTCACGCATCTTGGACCTCTCATCTGGGGATTTGCTTTCAGAAGTGGAACGGAACCGAAGCCTGGTGCAAGCTCGAAGTGCTGATGCTCAGATGCTCGTGAGTGTTTGTGCTGCCCTTGTTCCCCTCATCTGGAACCTCCTTTTCTCCTCTGAGGTCTGGTGTCAGGGAAGAGCCATAAAGCTGATCTCCGAATTGAAACACCGTTGAGGCAGATAACAATGCTTTTGCTTCCTTCTGTTCTCTGAAATTCAATATTGTGTCCTCGGTTGATATAGTGAGCAGATAGTGTCACTGTGCACAAAAAAAGCGTAAATCTTAGCAATGTCCCCAATACACCTTTTTGGGTATTGATTACATCTCAGAATCTCTGAGAAATGGTCAAGGAGCTTTTTATTAAAGCCCGTGCCCCGTATTATTCATCCCACTTTTATGATATATTATGTATGAACTTTTAAAAATTCATGGGCTCTGCTTTTTTTTTTTTCAGATGGAGTGAGTTTTGTGCTTATCTGGCAAAACGTTCACCAGCGTGGCTTTCATGTTTCATTGTCAAAGAGAAAAGTAGCTTAAAAAACAAAAATCCCATACAGGGAAACAAAGTGTACAAGAACAGAACATTGAACCTGCTTGTGCCTTTGATCTTGGAGTATAGTAGTGTCAACAAAAATGTAATCTCCCTTGTAATACCTACTTTAATGAAAAGGCATTGTTTCAAAGGTTCACAAAAATGCTAACAACCTTTTGCATTATATTTAATTAGGCCTTCAGGTTAAGTTTCTCTAATATAGAGTTTTGTGTCTTTAATGGTCTGATTATTTCAATTTTCTCTGATTTCTAGTGAAAATTACATTTTTAAGCTGTAATACTACGTTCAAGCCTTTTTACTCTAATTTCATTAAAGGTAATGAGTAAAGAGTCATGGTGACAAAAAATTAAAATTTCACCATGTCAGTTAATAGACCCATATGCAAGTTAAATGTATTTAATTAATGCATCATAAACATGCTATTCAAAGTACTTTCTTGAATAATTTAGAGAATAAAGGCAAATTGAAGGGGAAAACTGCACTCTCTTAAGTGATCTGAATGCAATCTAGAAATTGAGTAGATACCCTACTTCATAATCTGGAGTGACATGATATTTTTTGCACATTTTCTCCTCTCTTAAAGATGATTACAGTAATATACTGTTCTTTTGCTTTGCTTGGATAGCTCCATTTTTCTCATTGCTGTAACTGTAGGACCAAATGCCTTTCTCCTCTCTTAGGTGCAAAGGAAACAAAGTGAGAGGATGGAGAGGCTCTCAGGCTAGCTGAAGATGACAGGAAGGCAATATTTCTCTCTGTGCTGTGATCTCTTTCCTCCTGAAGGAGATTCTTAAAGGAGAGGATTACAGGCATCCTTCCCTTGAATGCAGTGATGGCTGAGACACAGCCAGTGCAAAGGGCAGAATTCCACATGACATGTTTTCCCAGTGCCAAAATGCAGAGGAATAGCCAGAACAAGCAGCTGCTGCCATTGGCCCCTGTGCAGTCACCCTCCCCAGCAGTGACACTGCCACAGCTGAGGGAGCTGATGGCAGGGGGTCTCCCAGGGGAACCACAATGTCAGAAATAAAGACTCATTTGTCTCAACAAAACAACAAAATCCGCTTCAGAGCCAAAAACACAGGCATCAGCCTGCCTGTGATGCTGAAAGATGTATTCTTCCCAGAGCCACTGGATTTAAAGGCTATTCCTCCTGCATCCATTTGACTTCCTAGGAGGGCATGTACCAATAATTCCCAGAGCTGAAATGTGCTCTTGGTGCCTCTAAATGAGTTTCCCATTCATAGGTTTTGCTTGTGACAAAGAATAATGATTTGCCCTGTAGTTACGTTTGTCAAAACCAGAGCATTATGATGTCAGTTGAGCAATGAACAGCTGTACTGACGAACTCCTCAGCAGTAAAAATACTACTCTCTCCTATTCAGCTGAAAAAAGGTTCAACCCCAGTCATAAAAAAAATGGGAGGAATGTGGGGGAATAAACGGAAGAACTTAGCAGAAGGCCAACAAACATGTCAGTGCATGAGAAGTGCCTACAAACTGAGTGTTGTTCCAAAGATTTCCAGATTTCCATGAGGAAGCTGTGTCTAGGGCTTACACAGCCTTGATAATTTTTTTATGGATTCAGTAACTTTGGATTTCTTGTTTCTTCCCAAGTGTAAATTCCTCATTTAGGGAAAATTAATTTGAAGTATATCTACATATAAAAATCAATAAATACCGTTTCAGTTTGCCTTAATGAAATCCAAAGGGAACTTTTATTTCGAAGCCACAGAATCATAGATTCACTTTGGATGGAAATGACCTTTATGATTAAGATCACCAAATCCAACCTGTTACCTGTCACTGGGTGAAAAGGTCCCTTGAGATCACTGAGTCCAACTGTTAATCCAGCAGTGCCAATCCCACCACTAAACCATGTCCCCAGGTGCCTCATCTGTATAGCTTTTTGATCCCTCCAGGGATGGTGACTCAGCCACTTCCCTGCTCTGTTGCTTGATAACTCTTTTAGTGAAGGAATTTTTCCTAATATCCAATCTAAACGTCCCCTGGCACAACTGGAGGCCGTTTCCTCTTTTCCTATCAGTTTCTGCTTGGGAGAAGAGACTGACCCCCTCTTCATATACAACCTCTTTTCATGTAGTTGTGTCTGGTGTTCCTGGTAATTAAAATGATGTCTTATTCTGTAAGGAAACTGGAGAATAGTGCAAACACTTAACACTAAAGAAGCTCCAATGCTGTTAGGCTCAACAGTATTAGTTTGAAAACAAATTAAAGGCATCCTTGCTACTCCTACAGAGGTTTAATATTTTACCTAAAGTGCTATCTACTCTTCATTACTCTCTTCCTCAAAGCTGGCACTTAGTCACAGTCAGCTGAAATTGCATTTGGAAAGGGGCGATAACTACACAAGTACTAAAGGCAGCCATAAAGTGTCAATAAATTGCATAAGCAGGAGGCTTCAGCTGTCTGCGAGCGACACGAAGATGGATTGTCCTACGTCAGAGAGTTTCTTAGACAAAGCTTTGAACTAGATAGGAAACCAAAATTAGACTGTAATGGAGAGATTCCATTCTCAGTGGACATTCTGCTCGGGATACTAATTTAATTTACCTTGTCCGGGCTGTGCAGCCTCATCTGTTACATTGTGGGGCTATAATGCAGTTGTCAAGATGTACTTGTATTCTTATAACTTTGTTTTCTGTATCTTACCGGCGCACGCTGCTTATGTATGAAGCATAATTCAAATAGACTCAGAATAATCTTTGCTGTAAGAAGAGCAGAATACTAGTCCAAGAATAAGGAAGAAAACATTGGGGATTGTGGATTTTTTCCCCTGACAAATGAAATTGCTAGAAATTTTAAATTTAGTTCTCTGTATTAAATTCACCAGATGTTAAGTTGCATGAGAGGAAGGTGAAAGTGGCTTATTTGCTTTTTTTCTTTGCCATTCTTAATCAAGGGGAAGTTAAATGATCATTTTCTACCCATAAGATATTTCAATTTCTACTCATATTTTAGGAATGCCAGCAGAATGTGAAACCCAGCATACCTGTCTTGAAATGCCAGAGTCAATTAAATATGACAAGCTCTAGCCGCCTGTATCCTCGGAGCAGCTGCAGTAGCAGTGAACTCTCCCTCTCAAGTGCTTGCAGTGAATATTCCAGTGGTTCCTCCTACACTTGGAATGATGGAAAGACAAGCAAAAGGGTAAATCAAATTAATTTTCTTCAAGTATTGCTTGAAGTAATCTGAAACAAGATTAATTGAAAAGCTGCCTGTTTCAGAAGTCTTTTTTTTCTTTTCTCCCTCTTTTATATTGAAAAGACTTGTCACTAAACTTAACAGTCTAACCCCCTCCATTTAATTTTTTTAGCTATTCCTTTATCACTCCAGCTTACTTACAGTCTCTTCATTTGTTCAGACATTTATTCTGGCTTTCATAGTCCAAACTGCTCTTCTTCTTTATCTTAATACTTCCATTCCTATTGTTCTTCCTACAGGTTTTTAATTCACTGCAACCTTCACACCACTGTGAAATCCTTTATTAAAAAAGAACTTTGCTATAAATAGCAAAGAATGGAATGGAATGCCCTTATGCAACTCCTCTATCTCTTTACTGAAATGATAATATTTTATTGACAGCACCTGTGAGTAACACAAGTGATTTTTATTTTCTTTTGACAGTCATCCATGAGATGGGATAAAAGAATAAGCATTGGTTCTTCACTCCCGAGCAACCTCTCAAGTCCTGCAGATGATCTACCTCCAACTCGTATCAAGGAAAACCACATCTTAGAAGGGCTGAAAAAATTGCAGGAGCACAAAATATTACTTGAGCCACCTTCAGTAATATCAAAATGGGGTTACAAGGATTGCATGAACTCCAACGAAGGAATATATTCCCCTGGAATTAAGTGTGGTGGCCATAATGAACAGGCACATTGTAAGCCAATGGAAATGGGAAGTATTTGCATTGAACACAACAAAACTTTCTCTTACGATTCAGATTCACACGATGATGCAGATGATGACTCTTCATCATTATTGTTGCTGCAGGAAGTTCCAAGCAAAGACTGCAGGACCTATTGTAACAAATTAACTCATAGCATTTCCGACAGTCTCTTTGACTGGGATCCTAACAGGAAACATTTGCCAGAAAAAAGTTCATTTTTTAATTCAAAGGAAAGACCTGAGAAATTGACTAGTTTTGTCAGTGGATTTCAGGCAGAAGTAAAATCATGCACCAGAGCAAAGCTCCCTGAGTTACAGTTAAATCAGAGCAATTCTAATATGGGCTGGAAGGACTTTAATTTTCAGCTTTCAGACACCGATGACAATGAAGTCTTGGATGAATTGCATATAGAAAGCAGTGATGAGAAAAGTCCCTCAGATTTATTAGCAACTCCCTTTCCTGAGAAGTATGGAAAGACCTCTGACTTGCTCAAAGTCACGGAAAATTCTCAGTTTGTATCTACCGGCAAAGAAGAGAACCAGATACCTGTTCACTCAGACATTAGGCCAAAGACATGTAATTTCATTAAACAACAGAAGGTTATTAAAAAGACCTCTTCTGAGGAGTGCATTACGGTAATATACGATGCTAAGGATGGTGAGCCAATTGAATTCAGCTCACATCAAACTGGAGTTGTCACTGTAACAAGAAATGAGATTTCAATCAACCAGCCACAAACTACGTCCAGTGCAGAATACACTGAACTGATACCTCAGGGAAGAACTGATTTGCAGCCAGGACCCAATGCTAAAAACTACACTGCTTTAGAACGACAGGAAGATGAAACTGGGAAAAATACTCTTGGGGATAATACAGGGAATAAAAATACAGTTGTCCCCCTGGCCTGTGGTGAATCTTCATGCTGTGGAAGAGTGACACAGCAAAATACTTCACGACAGAAACTAGTGAAGCCAGTGTATGATGCATCATACAAGGCCAGTTCAAACTCCACTGTGCATGCAGGAATCAATCAAAAGCCAAATGTAACTAAGATACCCAGCAGAGGTAAACTTTCTCCCCAAAAAACTCTAATGACTGAGAGTAGGGAGGCACCTGTAGCTCTGTCAGTGGGTCCCACAGCCCTTGAGAAATCACCTGCTCTGCCACCTGTAAAGCTTTCAAGATTCAAAAAGGCTCAAAGCCCACCTCGTCATTTTGATTCAAAAGTTGAATTTCAGGTTCCAAAGGCCCCTGCCCACCCCCTGCCTGACTTGAAACGTCCTGGCAGAGGAGATGGGTCAAAGTATCCAAAGAGTCAGAGTCCAGCATCACCACTGTTGCCTCAGCACCTTACAGAGCCCAGTAGCTATGGGGAACCTCCAACCAGAGACTTTCATTGTGATTTAGCTACTGTAGAAGCCCGGTCTCCATCCCCACCCCTTCCTCCAGGCAGGTCAACATCCCTGTTGATTCGGCCTAATTATGCTAATTCTCCACCTCTAGCAGTAAAGTTAGGGGGAGCTGGTCCCACTGAAACAGCAAAAAATATACTGAAATCATCTCCATTAAAAGGAACTGTGAACTCTGGCTTTCGTAATCAATCTAGTCATGAAATGCAAGCAAAAAATGTATCTTCTGGGGCCAAAATTGAATTATCTTACCTTCAAGAAAACGCAGAAGGAATTATGCAAAATAAATGCACTTCTCAGCAATCCCACAGTGCATGCCAAGGACTTTCCAAAGTTTCCACAAAGCAAGTCTGCCCAAAAAACCCTAATCAGGTGGGTCTCCACAGGAGTCGTGAGTGTTCCAGCACAGATTTTCAAACAGCCAGGTCCTTTTCTCTAGGTTGTCCGTCACTGGAAGCAACTCCTTCACAAGACACATATTCCAGCAAAAACAATATTTCCAGTGACAGTGGGTTGGATCAGCTGCAGGAGATGCCAAACATTCTCCCCACAACTCCTCAATGTCATATGACGAGCACAAGTGAGCCTTTGCTACCTCAGGTAAACAATTTCCCGTCAACGCTGTTTCATGCCAGTGATGCTGCACATGCCTCTCAAAACTCTAATGAGAGAGGAATGAAAACCCGTCTCCCTGTAGGACTGAAATTATTTGTCAAATCTCCCCAGCTTCTCCGCAAGAGCTCTACTGTACCAGGGAAGCAGGAAAAAGACAGTATAAATGCAGCTTCCAAAAGCAACGTGAGCTGCAGTAAGTACAAGCAAAGTGAGTCTGTGTGTGTAACCACCAAAGCTGCAACAGATGCGGAATTAAAGGACTCCAAATCTGATACTGAAGTAAAAAATAATTGTGCTGCGGGACTTAGCATGGATACAGCATCAGCTCATTCCCATGAAAGCTGCAACGTGGTGGCAGACAGAGGAGATGGATTAGAAAACAAATTAGTTAAGAGGTCTGTTTCTTCTAGCAACAAGTCACACTTGAAGCCAGCTCTGGGCATGAACGGAGCGAAAGCTCGTAGTCAGAGTTTCAGCATCCACACAGGGGAGAAGCCATCTGCCCCTGGGACAGAAGGTCTCGGGAAAGTACGGACTCAGATTATTACAAACACTTCTGACAGAGGGAATTCTCTAACAAGGCAGAACTCAGCCGTGGATGGGCTTCAAATCAAGGCTACTCCTGGGACAGCAGTGACACCAGAGGCTCTTTTACATACTACTAAACCCACAGAAAATTCTTATCCTAGACAAGGCTCTCTTGGAAATATGAGTAGTTGCTGTAGCCAGCATGGAAGCCCAAGCAAATTGCCCTTCAGATCACCTCAAAAAGTAGACCAGTTTCATGGCACCTCAAAATGTGATGGAAGCAAACCATTTTCTCAGAAAGATGCACGCAGTCTATCTGTGCAGAGTGAGAAAAGCACTGAAAGCTTTAAGCATGAAGCTCCAGGTAAAAAATGTGTTCTGTCAGCAGAATTGGAGTTAGAAGCCTCGGCTGCAGTATCTTCCAAACAAATTTTGTCCTTGCAGAGTTTTGATGGAGTAAAGTGTCCTCATAAATTGGAAGCAACAAAGTTACGAAGACAGCAAATGTCTTTAAAATTAGCAGAAACCTCTGAGAAGGTTAATGATCTTTTGAGTTCACCATCTCTGCAACCTACAATAGAGGAGAAAGTCATGTTATGCATTCAAGAAAATGTGCAAAAGGGTCAGGGACAAACCAAATCCCCTACTGTGGAGACTAAACAAAAGACTGGGCCTTCTATAGCCAGTTGGTTTGGCTTCCGAAAGAGTAAGCTCCCAGCACTGAGTAGCAGGAAGACTGATGTTCCTAAAACCAAGGTGGAAAAAAAGGATGCAAAAGTTTCAGGATTTGGAATTAGGCAGGCAAAATTAGAGAGAAGAAAAGAGAAGAAGAAAATTGAACAACACTGTGAAATAGAAAATGAAATTAACAGGAAAACAGACAACGGTGACCTTTTATCTATGGAGAGCAAAATTATGAAACCTTCCCAAGACCCTCCTGGTGAGATTGAGTGTGAACAAGTCAGAGGTTCTACCACAGCTGCCTACTCACCAAAAGACAGCTTTATGAGAGAGCTTTTAAACAGGTAAAACTCCAGAACACAAATTGGGATGTGTTGATGTCCATGTAGCTTTACAGACGCCCAGATGTGATGTTCAATGTGTGTTCTTTTTGTGCTAAGAATGCACAGTAGCAAACAGTAGGTGCACAGTTGGGACTTAAATCTCTACAGGGAAAAAAAAAAAAAAAAAAAAAAAAAAGCAAAACATTAACAATGAGATGATAATTTTGTTCATGTTGCTTTGTTAACCAAACCATTGGTCTTTGAAATTAAAGATAGGCGAGTTACATCCAAGCTGATAATTCAAATTATTCCAGAAATCAAAAATCTAGGCAGATGGTGTGTAAAGATAGAGGGTAATTAGGTACGTGTTTCAATGTATTCCATCTTCCTGTACTGTAACCAGAAAACACATATTTGGTAACTTGTCAGAATTAATTACTTTTCCAGCTATTGCAACCTTTGGTCACAGAAGAACTTAACAATTGGTATATTGTGTTTCCACGTTTGCCCCACAGCAGTCCCAAATATCATATAAATCATCACATGTGAAAGGCTAAATTGATATACTACCTGAAATTGCAAGTGACAGGTTTGATCAAGGCTAGTTAGAAACATTTATCACTCAAAGGTCTAGAGACAGAAAGATACAGAGGGGTTACTTTAAGCATTAAAGGAATGGGAAAGTAGAGTGATTGAAGAAGGGCAATGCAATTTATCAGAGGAATCACTCTCTACCTGCAGAGTTGATAAGAAAGCAGCTCAGCAGACAGAAAGTGGATCAAATAATGTTTCCTACAGGAGTGTGTCGAAGGGCAGCTCCCAGGGCTCCTCTCTTCATGGCAACTCTATCAGCTCTCAAGGAAACCACAGGAAAAACAGCAACACAAAAGCTGATATGGAAATGCAGAATCAGACCCTGGTAAGTGCTTCAGTACATGGAAACATTATTACCTTCTTTTTAACTTCTGGATGTGTTTCTTATTGCCATTACTGGAAAACAGGATAGTAACTGTTTATATATAAGATAGAAAGATTTTGTGTAGCTAGAGGACTGTGAATTAATGTGAAAGTTGGCAGCTTGGCTATAGGCCACATTATACAGATAGTCATGAAGATTCTACTGCTTCTGCTGGCAATTCAATTCCAGTGAAGATACGTGCACAATGATAGTGATACTGTAGTAGAGTGAAATAATAGGACCCTTTTTTATTGTTATTTTTTCCCCTTTCCCTGAAAATTGCATACCAGTGAAGAACATTCTTCTGAACATTATAGAAGTCATTAAGTCTAAAAAGTGCACTGCTGATGTGGAAAAGGCAAATTATTTGACCACATTTAGGAATATTTGTCACTTAAGAGAGATTGTTCAAAAGCAAAAACATTACATAGGACCTGTGTCTCACTTTGTGCCATTAAAAATCTCCCTGTTAATAGCCTGTAGTTAGTTTTGTGCTTCAATAAGGTACTAACTGTACCTGATAATTTAATTTACTCGGAGAGAAGGAATGTTGTAATGTAGAAGAAAAATTATCCTGTTTTCTGTTAGCTGCTAGAGTCTGGTTCTGGGCTAACTTTAGTGCACTGAGAAGTGTTCACACATAGTCTAGGACTGTAGCCTAAAGTCAGGCTGAAGGGGTGCCCTTCCTGGTGAAGCTTCTTTTAATTAACCTTAGAATTGAATGAGCAATGTCTTGCTTAGCAAGAGCCTTTCCCATGATGTTTCAAAGTCAATCACAAGGAAAAGAGAGATGCTTTAACCCTATAGCATTCTTTCCTCATTCCTGAGATAGCTGTCTTGTCCATATTATTAAAATTATTATTAACCATAACCACAATTTTAACAAACAGCCTGGAAACTTGTGTCAAATATAATTTTTACTCTGAAGGTGAGGCTGTTTCTTTTGTTATTCTGGTAGAACTGAGTTACTGAAGTGCAGCACATACAACAGTTTCATCTGGGGGAATATGAAATACAAATTCTCTGGGAACATTGCAAAAAGCTTTGTAATGAGAACTGAAAAAACTCTTAGCTTAGGGCTGGTGTTAAGGATGCTTGAGGTCAAGACATTCCATACACAGTTTCAAATTCAGGCAATTTTTTTAATATATATATATATA
>WEIU01016454.1:373400-403066 GCA_013389925.1 Aegithalos caudatus
TATATTATTTTTTTTTTGTTACTTTAGTACAGATATCTTTGCTGAGAACATCTGCAAGGTCATTTTTTTTAAACTTACAGGGAACATATGCAAAATGAATGTGTTTGAAAACTTTCCTCCTGACTCCTCTGGTATCATCTCTTTGAGAATGTAGATGTCTCCTGCATTATAAAACCACAAATTATAAGCATATCTAAGGCTGTCCTTGTAGTGTCACTGAAAGGAAAGAGAGAGAATGAAAGTCTGGAAATGTGCAATATGCAGGAAATTCAATCCAACTGATCTAGAACTTAGATAGCAAAGCAGAGCCCCTTATCAGAGCCACTCAGTTTAACTATGCCCCATTTAATATTGTCCTGACAGCTTAGGGTATATCTTCACTGTACAGAAGTACAAAAAACTCTACACATTGCTTCTACAATTTCTTTCTAACTTATTATTTTCTAATGCTGCAATAATTTGCTGTGCTTTTTGTCTGTCATTTTGTGAAGTCTTTCTAAATGCTGCAGTAATATTCTTTTAAGTATATCTTAAAGAAACACACTTCATTTTATGAAGGAACTACAAAGATTGTCCTTAATGTATGTAAATAATGGAGAAATGCTAATTATACTGTTTAGCTTTTAAGGACATGTTAGTCATGGTGAAAAGGCATTACTTCTGCTACACCATACACTCTTTTGTTAGCAGGAAAACAAAGTATTTTGTATGGTTTTTGAAGATAAGGTTACATTTATATGTTTCAATTTTTTTTTGAGTTTCATATTGTGTTTACTGTGGTACTTAATTCCTGAAAAAAATATCTAGTGCCAAAAGACTGATGACATCTAGAGTAACGAGATTTAAAATGTGCTTACAGTTACTAATGCTAACTTATGAAACAGATATACCCTAAGATTCCTCAATATGTGGTGTTTCATCTTGTCCTCCAAACTTCTAAAAGAAAAACAATGCAAAGTCTTTAAATTCAAAGTTCATGAATCTTATTACTATCATTTCCAGTTATTCTCTGGTGTCTGCTTACTTTGAAGCAGATTGCAAAGGACTGGGAGATAGCTGTGACTGAAAACAGTCACATGCAGTAGAATGGCCTGTTGTGCATTTTCTTTGTTTTTGTTTTGTTTTTTTTTTTTTTCTCATAAAAAGACAGAATTAATGCTTTTGGAGAAAACAGTGTAAATCTTTTCAAAAGCCCTAAACCAGGAAGATTTCTTTTCTTTTCTGAACAATGCAAAGTGCATTCAGTCGGAGGGTTCAGTACAGAAGCTGCTGTATTTCCAAACTGCTTATCAGATATAAACTGCTGCTTTAAATCCTGGCCAGTACAGTTGCTAACATAAATTTTCCAGCAAGATTTTTTCCTTTAAAAGCTATTTAATTTTTGATGATTAAATCACTTTTCCAATGATGTGCCAGGTAAAGGCTTGAGGCACTATTATGCCATAACATATGCACCGATTACCTCTGATTTCTGTTCATGCAAAGAATGTTATTGCTGGACTGCCACTGAATTTATGGAAAAAGCAATGTTCCACCAATGGTGGCCTTGTGCATTCACCTTCAGAGGGAGACACTTCCCGTTAGTGTTCATCAAAAAAGCACTTTGCTCTAAAGGCCAGCCAGCAGAAATACATAACACTTTAGCCTACACCAAGGATATTCCACAGTCTCCAGTACTTTTTCACGTCCTTGGCTGGAGCTTAAGGTGAGATACAATCATTTTTGTGCTGCGCTGCTTCATTTCATCTTTGTGATTTTATTACAGCCCTGTGTGATTTAGAACAGCCCCGGGTTTCACTTTGTGAGGTGGAGATGTGGCACCAAACCCAGGACACTGGGAGTTTTGTGTGGCGCTCTGTGTGCACAGTCTGTGTGTTTGGGGAACACCCAGGGATCTAGTGCAATATTGTGAAATGTCACAGCAGCACTTGGCCATGTGCTCTGCAAATGTGAGAAACTCTTCCACCTGGAGCTGGATGCCAAGTGAACACTCGCCTCCTCATTTTCCATAGCCTGAAGAGAGGCATTTCATAAGGAAGAAAAGATGTTATCAAATCCCTAGGATTAAGAGATGATAAATGCACTTTTAAAAATCTAGAGAGCGAGACTTTGGTGTCATACTTAGGCTGCTCACAAGAGGCCAACAGGGCTTCTTGTGTAACCCAGCAAGCAGAGTTTACACAGTGATCAAAGATATGTCATGCAAATGATGATAAATTCCAGTGGTTTAAATTACAAAATGTGCTTTTGTTATTGTGAGCGTGCTGTATGCAGTTTAAAACAGCAGAGAGTGATTAGCAAATAATTTAAGATCCCTGAGATATTGAAAGCAATTTTTTCTCTGGTGCTGCCTTTTCTCCTCTCATTACCCTGGAAGTATCTTTATTCCTGTTTGATTTATGTAGCATGGCAGAAAAATATGTCCTTGAAACTGAATTGTGGCCACTGGTGGCACGTGATGGAGGAGGATTTCACTCTGTGCTAGGGAGTGACTCAGATTATCTGTGCACATGGGAAATAGGAGTGCAGAAAAACAGGGCAAAGATACATCTTTGAAATAACCCATAATATCTGAGGGATTTGAATAACACAAACTTGAATTCCACATACAGGCTCTTAGAGTGCACTGCATTCTTAAATGATTTTTTTTCTCTCTGTCTCACTAATAAATGCTTTTAAACAGAGGTGGAAACAGAAACACCAAAGTTCAATGCTTGCAAACTGAACTGAAGAGATACCACACCATATATTAAGGTTTTATTTTGAAGAAATGCATCTTCCAAGGGTATTTTTCATTGCTGCATATTGTGATTTTGAATGAAATTAAAGTTGTTATCATTGGATATCATTCATAGAATGACAGGTTATATATTCCACTCTTACCTGCCATGTAACTTTACTCTGATTTATTTCTGCAAAACATTCTGTAGTTGTCATGAAGGAACATAAACAGAATCACAGATGTTCTTCACTTTTGTTGTTGCACTATGTACAGGCTAAAGTAGTCACAGAAAACCTGCAAGAAGAAGAGGAGGACACCATGACAAGGACTACATGTCAGAGTCATGTGATAGGTACTAACTTATATTTTACACTGGATTTTATTGCTGTCAGTTCTTGTGAAAAAGACATGTTTAATTCTCATTACTTTGTTTATTTGCCCCCTTATGTCAGCTTTATCCTTCATTTAACTCCTGGATAGCCAGATTTCCTCAAATGCATGAGATGAGCACATAGCATTACAATTGTGGGTCAATGCAATGTTTGACTGAAGGGGATCTGGTTATGAGAGATCATTTCAGCCTCCAAGAACAGTGGCTTAACAAAAGGGCTGTTGTGCATGACACTTTCAGTGAGAGTAATACTGACATACTGTAAAACTGTCATCTGGCCTTGAATCAGTAAAATTCAGGATAAAATTTAAACAGCAGAGTAATTGTTGTGATAAACTAAACCACAAGGAACAGCAAGCAGGTGTCGGTTCAGAAGACCTTAAAGCTGTTATTGACAATAAAGTTGGCTTTGCTGTAGAAACATGGTACCATCCACCCTGCCTCATGATTGGCATGTACTAATTTTTAATCTCAGTATGTGTAAAAATATCTAATAGGCAATGGAGGACAAAACAGAAGTCTGGGGTTTGTATTAGAGCAGTGTGTCACCAATATAAGGAGCCAACTGAACGGGAAAAATTCACCTTTAGCAAGTTCCCTTTGCAGAAAGAGACTGCAATAAAAAAAAATCATTAAAAAGTTAAAATCTGATTCCATTTTTTCTAGCCAGAATCTCTTTCATTTCACTGGTACTGCCAACCCAGCAAGTTCAAACAGAGGTATTATGTCAAAACACATTTCTTTTGGGGGCAGTAGGAAAATGTTTGCATGCTTCATTGACTTGTACAGCCCTTTCAGTCCCAAATTCAGACAAATAAACTCTGGCTGTGTTACCTGTGTTATCTGTGAAAGATCCCTAAACTCTTCCCTCTCTGAGAACTCAGCCAAAACCTGACTCCATGACAGCACCTGAATAACAAGAACTTTGTACAGTGTAAGGCTCTGAGGGCATTCTGTCACTAGCCCTGCAAACAGAAATTCATGCCTCTCATGCTGTGCATAAAGAACTTATTTTTTTCTGTTACCTGAAATTTCCAAGCAGAGAATACCTCACCAAAGATTGCTCAAAATTATTATTTCTCATACTGAAATAATTACTTTGCCTCCATCCCAAAAATTCTCAAAATTTTTACTTTGAATTATGTGAAATGTTTCAATTTTCTAAATCTAGATACAGAAAACAACAACAACAACAACTATTTGCATAGTTTTGGGTTTTTTTCATAAAAAGACTCCAGAGCATCCTTGTTGTTCATCAATGTAATTGGTGCTTGTGGCTGAGGCCTAGTTTCTATATTTTGATATTTTATTTGGTTTTGGATCCTGTATTATAAAGTTCTTGTGGCTTTTGAGAGTATTAATATTTTGCTCCTTCCACAGGCACCAAATCTGAGTGTCTGACAGGACATAGTGGTTATGGAACAGGTTTTCAAATGCTTTTAAAATTCCTTGGTAGAGGTGCTGATACAAAAGTTTTCATAGGGAGGTACTGACTTTTTTCCTTGTTGAAACTCTATGCTTTTCTCACTAACTTTTCCATGGCCTCACCACCCTTATATTAAAGAATTTCTCACTAACTCCTAAATCCACTCTCCCTCAGCTTAAGGCCATTCCCCCTTGTTTCCCCAGAAAACAAAGTTCGCTGTGGGTTTTTAGCTGTATTTTAATGCATTTATTTTACTGGGTTTTATCAAAACAGAGCTGAATGTATAGTAGAAAGGCTATGATTAAGCAGGGAAAATGTTTTTTATGCAGCAGGAAAAGCACGTGTTTCTGTAGTTGTCACTAAAATAACTGAACTGACAGCAGTCCTGCCCAGTTAACCAATAAACAAGATTCTAATAACAGTCTTCGAGGTAGGTGTCATGTGAGACAATTCTGGTTCATCGTGTTCTAACAGTGAGATACTCCTGGGTATGAATCAAAAAATGTGTAAAATACCAGTTGCTAGGTTTTTAATTGTCAGTTGCTGATCTAAACCAATTTGAGTATTTTGCTGGTTCTTCAGATTTGCTCAGTTGAAAGAAAACAACAATACCCAGTCATGTACGATTTCCCTCCTCATACACTTCTATCTCAGGAACACATGATCATTTCCATATGAAGCAGTGATTATATTGTGATATATTGTTCTTCAAAATATATTTAAACCATTTTGAAAGTTTTTAAAAATATGTTTCACCCTGGATGCCTTTGCTGTAGTGTCAGTGAGGAGGCCAAACGTGGCTGTGGCAGCAGAGATGCTGCCAGTGCTCCCACCCCCACAGGCAGCAGACGTGAGGACCCATGAGTATCCCTTTGAAGTCCAGTCATCCTCAGAGCTCTTCCCTCAAGCCCTTTGCAATAAAGTAGTTGTGTTTTGAAAGAGGGATGAAGTGGAAAATGGTAAAGTACCTAGTAAGAGGAAGGACATGATGAAAAGGTTGACTTCCCCTTCATGTCATAACAGACTCCCCAGCTCAGACAGGTACAGCAGGGTCTTCAGGTATTCCTATAAATAAAATTCCTTTATTGAATGCACAGATGATGTGTCAAGCTCCTGACAGTATTGTTCCCATGTAAACATTAAAAAAAAGGGTA
The DNA here is from genome assembly GCA_013389925.1 of Aegithalos caudatus. Classification (NCBI taxonomy): domain Eukaryota; kingdom Metazoa; phylum Chordata; class Aves; order Passeriformes; family Aegithalidae; genus Aegithalos; species Aegithalos caudatus. Next base: position 379,094 of record WEIU01016454.1, read on the forward strand.
CCTTCATTTTACAAAGGAAAAGAATTCTGTTCCCCTCAAGGGAGTAGAAGAGTCATTATTTGTGGTGAATTTCCTCATTGTCACAATGGCCCAAGAACTTACAAGACAGTTACAGATGACACCTTTACATACAGAATGTAATAATTGGACATCTTGAGAGGAACAAAGCATTTGTTTAAAAGTTCAGTAATTCATATTTCAAGTGCTGTTTCAAATTAGCAGCTATTCCTGGAAAAGTGTGATTGTATTAATTATAATGCAGTCATAATTTTCATTGATAAACAGCTTCAAGGGAAAAGTCAAAAATCCATGGCACAAGTAAACAAATGCTAATTACTGAAGAATTCATTCTTGCAGACGACTTCACATGGGAATTCTAGGGTATGCAGCAACATTGTTTTTGGGTGTACACCAAGTAACAGGCTGTTTTCTTTTTGGGAATATATCTGTAATGAACAGGAAATTTAGTTGTAATTAATCATATCATTCTTCAGTGTTGGTATGAACCTCTGCTGAGGCTGAAGGGAAACACTGAGTGTGCCATTTTTTCAGACAGCAACGTTTCGATGATTTATCAAACTCCAGTTTCAAATTTGCATGATAATAATTTTTCTGGGTCTAGTTTTCTGTTACCCTAAATGTGTGAAAATATGCTAGAAGAGCAAATCAGAATGGAACAAGCTTTTTACTAATGATATACTCAAGCTTCACACAAAACAACCTCAGCTTAAATGGGCTGATGAGAAGTGTCTGAGGAAGTTTCAAGTCTTCTTAAATTTACACTCAGGTTTCAATAAAAAGAAAGAGGGTTTTATTTTTCTTTATCACAGATACTTCTGTGTCTGAATGTGTTTATTTTTCCATAGTGGGTTTCCAGCAGGAATTCCATCCTTAGCAACATAAGTGAATCAAACACTTCTGGTCTAAAGCACTGAAATTCAGGGAGTGCATGGAAGCCTGGGCAGTTCATCTGAAAGAATTGTTTTATTGAACTGGAAATCTTATGGTTTCAAATGTTATATTTAATATGTCTCTGATTGAGCTAAAAGGCCAAATTCATTGTATTATAAAAGCCTGTTGAGTTTTGACATCAGGGGCATTGCTGCTAGCAGATTTTTTCATCAAAATGACATCACTGGTAAGAATAAAATAGACTCTAACAATCTGAATAGACCTGAAGTTTCTTGTGGGTTCTCTGGAGAGCAGATACCTGATAACAGGGGAATTGGTTGTAGCAATCCAAAATACATCTGGGTGTTATTGGTACTGCCTGCTCCACTTGGAAGCATGAGGTGCTTCCTACTGAAGTTGTGTGGGGAGTTAAATCCCTGAGGCAGGCTGGGGCTAGAATTCACAGTAGAAAGAGTCACATTTCCTGGAAACAAATTACCTAACTGCATTGACCCCTGTCGCGTGTTTGGAGAATTCCAAGTGAAATTCAGAGCTGGACAAAGATTATGAAGATCAATGTCGCCAGAATTCTTGAAACTTTGAAGGAGGACTTGGAACTAATATTTGTCAAATTTTCAATAAAGGTCCAGGTCAGTTGCTCTAAATGGATTCATCCAGTGTTAAATGGGAACTTTGTAGACAGAGCAAATGCCTTCAGAGACTTTAAAGGGTTTTGAAAAGTCTCCAGCTAGGTAGAGGGTTGGGCTTCCACACTATCAAAGCAACATTAAAAGTGCACTGTAGACTTTGGTGCTTTGTGCCAGAACAAAAACATGCACTGAGGTCAAGGGATTCTTTTGTAGCTCTGCTGTAGCCCAGCGCTCAAATCCATTAAAGTTCTTGATAATCATCTGCCTTATGGGAGGCTTTATCATAGTTTTCTCTGCTTTCCAAGAACAACCTTTCAGAAGGGTTTTGCAGCATAATTTAAAAGAAATCTGGTCAGAAAAAGGAAGAAACTTTTTTTTTTAAGAAACTTTTTTGAGATTTGTCTTCTTTAGGGAGCATTTGGTTGAATTCCTTAGAGGCTTCATGTTCCAGAGAGGAATATAGTGAGTATTTTATATGTTGTGTTGTGTTTTAAAATCCCCTCCTTTAAGCTTTACATACAGCAAAGTGACCAAACTCCATTTTCAGTAGAAACCATGAAAGTCCTTCACAGCAAGTTTTATAGATAAGTTGCCAGCTCCTGGCAATTTTACAGAGGCAATTTTACATGTAACTTTGCAGATAGAAGTGGGTTTCACTTAAAATGAAATGTCAGCATTACAATTATTTGTACTGACGTATCAAATACTAAAGATGATAACCTTGGCTTTTGTATTCTGATATTGTTTTATTCAGCACCCAGTAGCCATACTATGAAATTATATATATGATAATAAGAAAACAAACTTCATGAGCAGAATTTTCTGTGAGAAGAGCCTGCATTCTTTCTAGTGCTCCAGATAAATTTGTTTCTGGCTCCTCTTTTCTTCCTGGTTCTTATGTATGTTTTTCCCACAAATAGCTTCATTTTCTTTTCTCGCCTTTCTCCTCATGTTTGTTCACCTGCATCATTTGAAACTGGTGGCCAGTGCTTGTGTGGTACTGTTTGTGTGGACTCCCCACAAATCCAGAGTATCATTCAGAGCCTTTCTGTGTCCATACCAATAACCATTTCTAACCATCAGACCCAGGGCTGTGTTCCTTTTTTTTTTTTTTTTCCTCTTGGTTTCTTCCTGAAATCTAAACCTGATGAACACTGGAACTGAGAAATTACGTTTCACATTTCATTTCTGAATGTGCCATTTAATATACATACTCGTAGTGCTTAGTTATATAAATTATCCAATGTCTTATTCCAAAGCTTGGTGAAAACAATAGCAGTTCCTCTGCTTGTTTAATGATCTTGTACCAAATTTCCAATGAGGGAAAAAAAAAATACTGGACACTCCCCTCTGCCAAACCAAACACCTGGTTTTGTCCACCATTATGTAAACTACTAAAACTGGGTGTTTTTACTTGGGTACTAAGTAAACAGCTATTAAATTCATGTTTTCTCATTCTTGGGGAATTGAAATAAATGGGAAGGAAACAAGCCTGATTAATGTGGTAAATACATTAAATTTGACATGCTTCATCCTAAAGCTTGTCCATTAAGTCTGATATATTTGAGCAAACACATTTACATTAAGGAACCCTCAAAACCTGGAGACAGATTACATGAGGTCTGTAATGGATTACTGAGATAAATGTAACAGGATAAGTGAGAGAGGAGAGATGGTGAACAAACTTATCTGTGCCTGTGCATTCAATAAAGAGAGGTGATCCAGATCACTGTGGAGCGGCAAAGGGATAAGCCTTTGCTTAAATGCCCAGCAAACAATTTGCTTAAATTCCCAGCAAAACATTGGGTCCTTCCAATCCATGCAATGAAGAAGAATATTGAACTGATATAGTGTCTTCTCACCTCAAAAGAAATCCTCTCTTGTCATGAAGTCTCAATGCCTGAGAAAACAATTTATTGCTGTCAGCATTAATTCCTTTCATCAGCCACTGATAGAAGGTAAAAACCATTTACCAGTCATCACTGCTATAGTAGTTGAGCCATTCATTTACACATTTTCAGATAAAGGAAAATTGTTTGCTTTATCTTCCCTGTCACCACTCAGCACAGCTATGGAATGCCTAGAAGTCTCTACACGTGAGATTGCTGTCTGTAAAAGTCATCAAGCAGAACCAGTTATCATTGAATCAATTTCCAGCCTGGGTCTGTTTCTATTTCACATCTGCAAAATGTTCCATTTTGATCCAAGTTATGATAAGGTATTAGATTTTTCATGAACCCCTATATGAGCAACGGTACAAGCATGCATGGATTTATTTGCACATCATAACAAAGCTGTTTTCCCAGGCCCTGTGTGCATGTGGAAGCAGAGAGTTTGGTGTTAGATCTGTAAGTTGTATTGTAAGTAGATCTGTAAGTAGATCTGCTAGTTGTATTGCTTAGCAAGTGTGCTAGAGCCTTGAAATGGGAGTTCAGCATAGCAGATAACTTAAAAATCTGCTCACTTGCTGTGTCTAACCAGCTTCCAGCTTGGCTGTTAATCCAAAGGGCTAGATTCCCAATTGCTAGAACAATCATGAACTGATAAATAGTAAAATAAATTGCTTGCCTCTAGCAATGTTGGGATCCAAACTTGCTCGTTAAAAAAAAAAATCCAAACAAGACAGTAAAAGCGTCAAAATCTAGTGCCGCAAGTGTCCTGAATGATGTGAAAGACCATCACAATCTTATTTACCATGGTGTTGCTGTACAGGCAGGAGGCACATTTGAAAGTGCACAAACAGAACTGAGATCATCTGGATTAAAAGCAGTTCCATTTGTAATCTGATTTACCAAAATACCTCAGTCAGTCCCTCTAGGTTTATGCCATTTGCTGCTTCCATGTAATATCCCCAAAGCATGTACATTTCCATGCAATTATCAAGCACTAGTCTTTCCATTTTGTAGTTCAGAATCTTCATTTTCTGATCCTTCAACACTGTTAAAATGACCTGTGGCTGTTGCTTACTTACTTTTCTGAACCAGAGCAGCTAAAATGAGTCACCACTGATGGGAAATCTGGTTTGATAACTAGTAGGCATTGCAAGAACAACTGACTGTCCTGTGTGTGGAAACATTCCCTTAGGTTGGAAGTCCTGCTCAGGGACCTCTTCAGTCAAGTTTTTTAAATCTTCAAGGATATTGTTCTGCATCTGTCCCTGACCAGTGTGCCATTTCTTTGGGAGACACCACACAGCATTTAGCAGTCCCATGTTACTATGCTGCAGTATTTGTGTTGCTGAAGATGTGGGGAGGTCCTGCTGTTGAGTGGCCTTCCAGGACAGTGTGCAACAGGCTTAATTACCATTCCAGGTCTTGCTCATCAGAAATACTCACACTGGTGCATAAAGCTGACTGAATATCCTTTCCTTCTACTGAGTTGCTTTGTGTATTTTCAGTGGAACTTTATTAAAATAAATGACTGGGTTTTTTTGTGTGTGTGGTTTTAGTATGGGTGAGAAGGTAAACAAGCTACACTGCAGAGCAGACAGCTGAGAGAGGAGTGGCATTATGTGTGTTTAGAACACTAGAAACAGCATGAGTAGTGTCAGCTGTGCTGTGCTCTGGAATTGTTTGCCATTTGGGCATTGCTGCAGGGACTGATTTTGAAGTAATGTTCTGGAGGAGCTTATGATAAGAGAGTGAAACTTTCTGTGCATTTTTCTAGTTGATACTTGTATTTTCGTGAAGATGATGGAGAACCTTGCCAATGTAAATAATAAGAAACTAACATCCATTAATGTCTTCTAATTCATGTCAGCTTACCTTCTTCACAGTCTGGCAAAGACAAATCATTTCTTTTTACCTTAAAGATAGTACACACAGCTTTTGTCTAATTGCCAATTCTTCCTCAGCTCTGCTGCAGCCTACTGTCTACCTTCTCTTCCCTCTGTGGAGAGAATTAATATTTTGGATCAACACCTCCTTATTAGCCACAGTGATTTGCTGTTAATTTCCTTCTTTGTCATTACATCTACTCTCCCAGAAATACCAAATTTTATCACTAGAATGAGAAATGTGTCTCTTTATGCATTATATATAGGATACAGTCTAATTATTATTCAAGATACTGAGAATCTGCTGGTCTCATTCAGGCTTAAAATGTCAATTAAACAGGATGGCTGAGTTCTGCCACTCTGAAGTGAGTGCTGCTGTGTTTATTTACTGTACTTTACAGTCTAGCCCAATCTATATTCATTTTTATCACTCAAATCATGACTGTGCCTGATTATCCTACCTCTTACAGGATAGCACACACTGGTATTCTCTCTACAGCATTATGAGTCCTTCTGTTTGAAACTTTTTTACTTTACATGTTTTTTTGCTCCTGGCAAGGGCCATCTGTGGATATGTGTATGAAGCTTCAGTCATGCATTTCCCATTAATTCATATACCTGAAGTACAACTGAGCAAACTGAAAAGCATTTCTAGAGAGGATGTTTTATTTTCAACATGTTTCATCCACGCTCACTGGGACTTTATGCTCCTTTTCTACAATGACATCTAGTATAACCTTTATGAAAAATACATTTTTACCTGGACTATCAGTTAAGTTTGAGCTGTATTGGCATATGCCTTTCCAGATTCTCACTCTGAGGATAAGATGCCTATTCCTAAGTTTGTTGCTATTTTTAATTGAATTTGAGCTTTGATTCATGTCTTCAGTCTGACACCTGAATTGTTGACTACAAAAAAAAAATCACTTTAGAAGACAAATAATATGTATACAATTAGTGCATAGTTTTTAATACTAGATTACCCCAATTTCTCAGTGTTTGGAAAGTTCACTGCTGGGAAAAGAAAAGGAAATCAAGCAATATTTACAGTGAATAATTTCTTCTTTTCTTTAACAAGGAGAGGTGCAGTATGTTGCAGGCATCCTAATGGTGTTGTAGCACCATATAATGTGGCATGCATTTTTTGCAAAAAACAGAATTCCTGAAAAAGCTCTCAGTTCGTTCTTCTGCCTTCAAATCATGATGGTTTCTTACCAGCTCCCACTCACCTGCAGTTTGTTCCACATTGATTCAGCTGGTTTGGAGTGGCTGAATTTGGATACCAGAATGGAAGGATGATAGTGCACCTAAAAGTTACTTAAACTTTGTGCACTCACTCTGTTAATAAGTTTTCATTAATTAAGAAATAAATACAGTTTTTTTTCAGGTGTACATGTATATTTTAAGTGATTGTTAGCAGTACCCTAAAGTAAAGCCATCTGCAGGGCAAAACTAAAAATAAATTATTTAAAGTTTCATTAAATATTCATGTGGCTTTAATTTCAGTATTTTTTTTAACTAACAAACAAAAAGCAGTGATGTTACAGAATAAATATAGTACATTCTCTAGTGTATTTGCAAAACCCAGAGCTTCCTATGCACTTAGAAACTGGTCCATGTTTACCAGAGACAGCATTTTTGCTTAAAGCTCTATCCCTAGTCCTATCTGTTGGGAATAGAAAATCAAAGAAAGTATCTCAATATGAGTGAAACCAAACTCCAGTTTATAAGAGAGATGCTTAACAGCAAGTAAATCAGTGCTTCCATCCTGTTATCCTTAAATGCCTCCAGCGCAGTCATCAGTGAACAGAAGCCCTACATGGAGCAGCCAAATGCTCCCCTGGGCACCACGTGCAGCCCATGTCTCTGAGATGCTAAGTGTGACCTCTTCACTCCTCTAACTGTGGTTTAATGCAGTTCTTCTTAAAATAAACCAGCTGCCTCTAATAACACCAGCAAACCCCCAGTCTTAATGCTTCTTGTAAGTATTTTGCAGCTTGCTGTTAATTCCTGAACAACCTCCAGAAAAGCTGAGTGGGGGTATCTCTGCACAAGCATTGTTTGTGGCAGGGATTGCAGGCTGGTTATGCTCTGACTGCCAAACATCTAAGTTCTTTATCCTCATGGCAGCACTCCAGTGATGGAGCAGTGGGATTAGCTCTGTGTTTTAATTGAAGAACTGGGGCATAAAGTGAGAGAGATAAAGGCCTGTGGTTACATGGAAAGGCATGGCTGAGGCAGCCCTTAGCACCTGGGAAAATAACAAACCTTCCTGTCTTGGGCTTTGCTATTTACAGGCAGAATTTCTGAGAGCTGGGATGTGACATTCCTGTTAGAAAGGGGAGCATCCATCCGCACCTCGAATGAGCCATCCCCAGGAAGATGCTCCTGAGTCTGTGCAATTGCTGGCTCCCAACCTTCACATTTCAGGGTTCTAAGGGAAACAGAAGGCTTTGCTCAGTGAAAAAGCCTGGGAAAGCTACATTCCTGCATTGCAGCAGACCTGTTGCTTACCTTGGATTCACACCTTGCTTGAGATGTGAGGACTTCTCCCTCTTCTCAGCTGTTACTCATCTATAACTTTCTCAAAGATAAAGTTGTAAGGCTTTGGGGATATACAGCCAGAAAAGAGGAATAGCTCCCCAAAGAATTTCTAGGCTGGCCTCATTGACAGCCAGGCTGCACCCTGTCTTCATTTAATTACCTTTTATACAGAGCTTCAAGCTGCTCTTCAAACAAATTGTAAATCTCAATAAATCTTTTCTAGTAGGACTAAACCAGTATCTATTCCTAATATCCTGTCTCCTGAGAACAGTGAGTAGATTTTGAGAAAGAAAATATAACAGCATAATTAGAGAGAATTCCAGGTGCCATTGGTTGTGGGACTTCCCCAGCTGGAAAATTGCACATACACCTTTATATTTAATAGACAGAGGTATCAAGTAGCAAATTTAAAAAATTATCCAAGTTCTTTCTCCAGCTCATTTTGTCCTCTTTAACAACCCTATTCCACAAAGCTTGCCACCATTACAAGCATGCAGGAACCAGATCTAAATGCCTGGAGAAAGATAGGAAACGTTTGTTGAAAAAGAAAATGTCCATAGTTAACTGCTAAATTGGAGTACGAGATCATTAGTATTCTCTAATAATTGAAACTAATCTTTTGAGTTACTAGTAGAAATGTATTTTAAGATGGGACTGGAATTAAAATGAGGCAGCAATTATCTGTTTCAACTCAGAAAATACACTTCAGATGGAATTGTGGTCATGGAAAACTGTGAAGACAGCTGTCAATTTATTGGATAAATGGCATATTGAAGTTTGTGGGTTTTACAAAATGAAGTGTGACTAGGAAGAAAATAGAAAGAATACTGAATAAGTTGGTAAGGTCTGTATTTATTTAGTTAATTGTTACTATAAATAGTAACATAAACTGTATTCCCAAATTCAAGTAGCCATGAATGAAGTTCCATCATTTGAAAATGCACAGCACAGTTCTCCTCCAATTTATCCTTCCTTAGTATATGTTGGAAATAATCCCATGCCACCCAGTGCAGTATCCATGGGAGTGTAGGGCTGTGAAAACTTGGGTCTTTTCTAGTTTTACCTTGGATAGCCTTTGTTTTTTTTTTTAATTTTGCGTAGTGATTGTACCTCAGATCTAGATAGAAAACAATAATGCACTTGTCTTTGACCAACTGGATCAAATTATAGTGTAAACCCAGAAGGAGTAATCTACTTAAAATTGACAATGATTTGGCAGAAATACATTTTCTTTTTTCTGTGGTTGCCTTAGCATTGCAGATGAAGAGAAGGATGTGCAAATAAAGAGATCTGTTTTGCCATCTGTAGTTTAACTTCTTCCTGCCAGTGCCACATGTAGCCTAAAGATGTTTATTAACTTTTGAAAGAATTTTGCAGAGACCTATCAACATTTGAAATACTCTTCTGAAAAGAAAAAAAAAAAAAAAAAAAAGAGAAATTATTAATTTTTAATTTGGCATGTTTGAAAATGCTAGGAAAAATTATACTCCCTTTGTGTTCCAGAAGAAAGCCAGTAGTTGTTATGTGGTTCCCTGTGACACCTTAGTGGAAACTCTTGAACTTTCTAATACAAAGGAAAGTAATTTGTTAGAATTTGTGTATTCTATTACTGATGGGAACTACATCCTTCTATTTTTAATGTCCTGGGTAGTCCTTGAAGAAGGCCTATTCAGTGTTATTTACCTCTCAAAACTTGTCAAGGCTTCAGTCTGTACTTCTGAAGACAGCTTTCTGGAAATTTCCCAGCAAAACTGTTCTTGATACAGAGCTATTTTTGACTGATTTTTTTCCTGAAAATGCAGGCTTTCTGTGGAGAATTCTGGTGGTTACTTAAAGATTTCAGCTGAAATTTCTGTCAATCATGTACAGTTTTGTAGGCCAAATCTTGAAAATTTATGTGAGGAATATCTCAAACCAGCTGTAGTGGTGAGCACAGGGGAGGATTCCACATTTTTCATGTGGTGGGATGCTTCTTTTAAAGAAAATATGTCCCTGTGCTACTAGTATTATACCTAGAAAGCCTGATGTAAGCAGAACTACCTGTGATCTTTCTGACATAAAATACATTTGTCATCTTTGTTGTTGTTTATTTTTAATGTTAAGATAGATTGGCCATCAAATATAATTAACATAAAGACTTCTGCATCTTTTCCACCTCCAAATAGAAACTATTTATGTGTCATTTGAAGTAGAAATAGGGTCTGTTTGCAGCAATTGCATTTGATATCTCTCAGTGTGTTTCATAAGTAACATCATAGTGGGGAGTGGCTGAGGTTATTGAGCTGCTTCTGGAAGTCTCAATCCCCTCAAGCAGACTAAGAGGCAGCAGCCTTTTGTCACTCGTGGCACAAGTGGGTACAGAGGCAAAACTGCACTTACACCACAGCAGGAGCTATAATTATTTCCTCTCCAACCTGTAAGTCCTTCCCTCTGTGCCACCATCCAGAAATGTCTCCTCTTGTTATGCCTAATTCAAAGCAGGTGAATTGCCTGCCCATTTTGACTGATACTGTGTATGCACATATACCTGTTTAATGGGACTTCTGATTGATGCCTTATTTAGGTCTGTAAAACTTGGCATCTTGTTGTTTCTCTAAAGATTTTTATGGGTTGTTCAAGAATCAAAGAAAAACTCACATATTGTTTTAAATAGGTGGTCAAAATAACCAAGAGTTATTTTTTAGACTTCTCAGCAAAGTAACAGCTCCCATGTAAAAAAGGACTTGCATGTGATTTGTGAATAGACTAAGCATCTGTGAAACTCATTTAGGATACAACATAAAAAGGCTTTATTAGAATGTGAATCTTTACTTTACCTGAGGAAACATTATGAAACACTCCCGTTATTCAGTTAAAGGTTTGTTTGCAATAACATGTGGCATTATATCCCCCTTAGCAAAAGCACGTTTTCACATTATTGAAGAAAAGTGTAATCAGAAGCTGTGTTTAAAAGATGCATCCCCATTTTATGTCTTTTCTTTTATGAAATTCGTGAATCCTCTTCATTATGTGCTAGGTGTCAACCCATAGGTTCAACATTAGAAAGACTAACATGTCCCTAATCTAAAAGTGGGATGGATTTTACTCCACTGTTTATTTTGAGTAATACCCTATTCTGCAACAATCAGTGTAGAACTTAACTGAGGCTGGACTAACATTTCTTATGCTCTGCTGGAAGCAATTCCCTTCACAGTACCTTTTCTATGCTGTTTTATTTTTTCCCCCAAAACTGATTTTCCTTTCATATGCATTGTATGAAAAGAGGATCAGGGAAGGATGTAACAGCATAAAGCAGCATGGTACCAGCTCAGAGTGAGAGCCCCTCTCACCCTCACAGTGACCCAGAGCAGTGCTTCTGAAGGAACACAAAATCAGGGTCAGCACTCAGCTTCCCTGAGTACTCTCTTCCAGTCTCCAATGAATTGTACCAAGGATGCTTTCTGAGATAGAGGTGATGTGTTTCTGATGTCTTTGTGGCAAGTGCTTCAGAAGAAGAAAAAAAAAAAGTTGAAGTATAATTAGGTTTAATGATTTGTTGCTGGTATTTAAGATCCATTTTTAAATTATCTATGCTCAGGAGAATGCCCTGAAATACTTCAATGAACTCTAAGCTGTGAGTTCTTACCAGTGAGGTATGTTTACTTCTAACTCTTTAATTTTTGCATTTCAGAGGAAAATGTGAAAAAAACCCTATAGAATGAGCTGCTGGAGTTGTTTTCCCCAGTGATGATCTGATTTTTAGAATTCCTGATACCTGCCAGCCTGAGTAGTCCTTTTCCTACTCTCCTCTTGTCCAGACCCTCAGAGTGGTGCAGTTTTCACAGATCCTTTTTATTCCATCTCTAATTTGTGTCTGTGTTGAAGAGACATTGGTGAGCTACTGACACCAGAAAATGTTGGTAAAGCACCAGTGATGATGCAGTATTGCAGAGCATTGTCCAGCTGTACAAATTACTGTGGTGTCCAGCTGATGTAGGACATGACCTGCAGGATCATTAGCATGTCAGAATATTAAATTCGAAAATTATTGATAAATAGTTCAGAAAACCTTCAGAAAACTTCCTACACAGTGTTAACTCCTTTTTTTCCTGTGGTTAAAGAGGCTTCTCAACATTAAAGGTCTTCCCTAGATTTTCCATTGAGCTCTTAAAATGCCCAGTCATCAAAAGTTTCCCATGCAGTCAAGAGTTTCGTGTCTTCCAGGAAATAGGTGTAAATTCTTCCTTATTTCTGTTTTCAGTTTGGAATTGTTCATCTACAGTAGGACTTCCAGGGACTTTGTTTTAGGTCCAGACTCAAATCCCCATGATGAGAGGGAGGGAAGGGGTTATTTCAGTATTTCAGGCTTTTGATTCTAGTCTGATTATTCAGAGAAATGGCTGATGATGCATCTATCTGTGTCCACTCTAAAGCCAATACCATTCCTTGAGCTTCTTTCTTCTCTGGCAAAGAAAGAGGAGGAAAAAAAAATCAGAAACAGGCAAGGAATTTGGCTGGTATGCCAGGAAGAATTCTCAAGCAAAAGTAATTAAGCTCATATATAACTCTTTCCAGACTTTAATGTTTCACAGAGTCATTTTTCATCTACTGAGTGGTACTGTCAAAGCACCAGAGATTTAACTTTTACATATTTTCATTATGTAGTCTTGTGCAGCTCTTGCTGATAACAGTAATTTGAAGTGTCAGTGTAGCTGATGAAATCAGATGGGCCATGAAGCTGTTTGAAAGCTGTCACTGGGATGTATAAAGTATTTTTTTATTCTGCAGTTTAATTTAAAAACAACACAAGATAAAATTTAAAAATTTAAAAACAACGCAAGATAACATGTATTTGTTCTTTCAGTAATACAAATTGTTCTGAAAGATACTTTTTTATTTGTATTATATAGATTTAGGGGGGAATTAATTACTTTCAGTAATGAAAAATTAAAATTGACATTTTGTAGTTTCCTCTGGATCTAGGACTAGGTTTTTGAGGATTGTTCAACATAGCTGAGTCACAGAATTTTCCAAAAATCTGTCTTTAAGTGTCACAACAGGAGCTGCCAAGCTTTGAACACTTTGAAAACCAGACCCTTTTGTGGTTTTTCAGAACTAAAAATTGAGTTGGGTGAGCTGTTTTAAAAATCTGTTTTCCACCTGATATATTTCCTTTATCATGGATAAAGTCTCTATGAAGGAAGACTATAATTGATTAAAACTATTTTTCTTTGTAATTAAATGTGATACCACTGGTGTGCTCCTCTATCACTCTTCCAGTTACGTTGGAAACAGCAGGAGACTGTATATTTTTGGAAGTCTGGCCCTCAGTATTCATTTCTTTTGATTCTCTGCCATTGTTCTCATGATCCATTCCTAGATGTACACAAAGTAATAGTGGGCAAAAGAAAAATAATTTTAAGAAACACACCCTCAGAAGATGAAAGTTTCTGTCTTCCAGTTCTCCCTTAGCTAAGGCTGTAGCTTTGCTTTTTGCTGTACAGTTTGATCCTACTTAATTCTCCTGTAATTATTAGGAGGGAATGACTTTTTAGTTTCTTATAGAATGGTCAGAAAGGAAACAACACTACAAGGTCCTTCAGAGTCCAAATCAGGTGTCACACTGACCATACAGACAGGAGAGGGGAGACTCCTCTGACTTCTGTGTTCTTTTATGTGGTGTTTTCAGTTTACTCCATGTCTCTGCTGAAGAGCTCTTGCCTCTCCAACACAACCAGTGTTGCACCGATGTCTTTTGGTTAAGAGGCAGATAACAGAAGTCCTTTTTTTGTTCCATATTTCCTTTTATTTTCTAACTCTTTCACCAACAGTCTTTAGTTGAAGAATTGCCTGTCCATGAGTTAACAGGCTGTTCCAGCTTGATTATCTTCAGAAAATGGCAAGGGCAATGTCTGGCATTTTAAATTGCTTTTCCACACTCCCACTTCTATCTAGGTATTGTGCGACTCAAAAACAACAAAACAAAAGTTAGAGGAAGTATAGCTGGGATATCTACTATATCAGTAGATGGGATACCTCCTTTTGATGCAATAGAATCAAATATAATTTTCTTTTTTTTTTTCTTCATGTTTCCTGGAAAACCTTCAGCAACTTTGAAAATCATTATAACATGTTGGCTTAGAAACATGATGGAAAATGTAGATGCTAGCTAAGCATGGCCTCCACACCTTGCCTCCTTTTACCTATGGAGAGAAATTATTGGCATGCAGTAATTGTGTGAAGGAAATCAGAGTCACTTACTGCCCTTTTAAAAGACAATGCAGAGGGCATTTGCTGCTGCAGCTCAGCCAGGCCCTGTAAGGTTCAGGTGCTCAGTAGGAATTTCACTCCTTCTTTGATCCTGAGTAATGAGGATAAGGCAAAGAGGACCACATAAAAAATAGGCTGCTTCTCTTTTCCCAAGAACCATGAACTAGAAATGCATATTTAATTTATCTGTTAGTAGTTTCTTGTTATAAAGAAAGGCCCATTGAGATGAAGATATTTAACAAGAATGACCATGGTAATGTTCTTAGTTCAAAAACAAATGGGCAAAACCCATAGGGGAGAAATATTTTCAAATTTTTGAGAGTATTAGAAACACTGCAGAGGAAAAAATAGTGAAAATTACTTGACAGAGCACTGCTAAGTACAACAGACTTTAATAACAAATGGACATATCATAAAAAAAATCAATACTCAGAAACACGTAAAATAGAGATGGAGAAGATATATTGGGCCGTATTCTGCATCTCCTGCTAGAGTACAATTGTTCACTGCAGTATATCTTTAGTCTAGTGTAGCCTTAAATTGTTCAAAGCAAAAGAAAATCCTCTGTTTCCTTTGGGATTGTCTGCCACAGACTTAAGATCTTGCTGTCAAGGGAAGTTTCCAGACATTTAACCTAAATTATGCTCATTTTCCAACCATTAGTGCCAAAGTTCCCTCCTTGGTGTTTATAGCTCTCAGAAGGACTTTGCCATCTCAGTCTCTTCAACACTGTTTGCCCCTTATAGAAACAAAAGGGAAGTCTTTGGAAACTGTGACAGAATGAGAGTACAGAGGGGTTGCCTGTACATGCTGGTTGCTCAAAAAGCAGCGTGCACACAGCTACACTTGCACCTTTCCCTGTTCCATGGTTCCTACAGCATCTTTCCAATAGGAAAAATAAGCTAGAGGGATGGGTGGTACCATACTGCTTCCAAAAAAAAAATGAACTAAGGGTATCCCTGTTGTTGTGTACACTTACCCAAACTGGGATGTGCAGAACCAGAGCATGACAAGGTACACAAAGGCATGGATGGCTGCTGCTGTCCAAGATTTTCAGGATGCTCTGAGAGATGGGCATCTCTAAGAAATCCTGTCAATCTTAATTTTGTGTAAGAATACATGATACATTTTGGTTAACACCTTCTTGTGTGAGAAACAATTAGCAAAACACAGGTGCAGAGAGTCTAAACCTTTGTGGAGTTTGGGGTTATGTTGGAATAAATATATTACACTACTCCATCCCTCACACTGGTACTCTCAAGACCTTCTGTGGGCTTTCAAATGAAATGATTTTAAAATTCCATCTGTGATTGCTTTCCAAGACCTGCCCCACTTATCCATTACACTGTTACTCCAAAGCAGGCCAGTGTCAATGTTTTGGCACTTGTTTGTTTTCACTGCACCTCAACAGGGCATTTCCTTGTATTCAGTTAGACAAAGTGTCAAAAGTGTTCCAGTGACAGGTTACAACACACTCACAAAGTGCTAAACGTTTCCCTTGCCTCGAAACCTTCCCCTTAAGAGGCCCTTTTTCCCCCTAGATCCTTTCCCTGACTTTAAATACCTTCATCTCCATGCCATCACACCAATTTCCTGTGCCTTAGAGTCTTGCTGCCAGATGAGGACGCTGGACAGCGGGATTGGAACCTTCCCCCTCCCTGACTCGGGGAACCGATCAACGGGGAGACACATTTCCAGGCAGGAGCCAACCTTGGAAACGGGAGTCTTTGTAGCATCTGAGCAAGTTCCTCTTGCAGCTCCTTCAGTAAAAGCCAAAACTCTTGAGCGAGAAGTGCCTTCAGCAGCCAAGAGCCAGGAGTCTGTGGAAAGCGTAATTAGTCACTCAACGTCTGATCCGGCCATGGCTGCCAAAGGTATACGACCTTTTCAAAGTTGCCTTCCCAAACCAGCTTCCTCAGGTAAAATGTCAATTACACTGAAAATCACATTATTTCTGCCTTGGCCTCTGTTTTGATTAGCAGAAATCCTGTAATAATGGCAATTGATAACAGAAATGTTAAATGCCGAGCAGAAGATACTCTTTTTATAAATGCGTAAGGTTAACAAGTTTGTGACCTCGGCCGTATGGAAATTTTGTTAAACAAAATGCTTATCTGAGAAAGAAAAATGAGTTTAGTACTTAAAGCCTTTTCTCAAGAAACAGTACTTGAAGAAAAAAAAGCCATTTGCCAGCCTTGGAAGTTGACTTGAAAAAGAATACGGATGTTCAGCAATATTCAGGATCAGAACTGTACAAAGTACAAAGCACAGCCATGTTGTGACATAGAAAAGATAAATTCATAAAGACTTGCTTTTGATACTGGATTTGAACTAAAAACTCATTTGGCCTCAATGCATAAATTCTGTCCCACTGAATATATGGCCTTGACCTCAAACACGGCTCTCATTACTTTACTGCATCATACAAACACATTTATATACATGAACATAAAATACCTGACTTTCACTGATGAGCTACGTGTGTGTTTAAGCTATAAAACAAGAGCTGACAAAGGTATAAAAGGACTGGCAATCTATCAAAGCTACAGAAAAAAACTTTGTATTAGTAAATAGTTCCATTGAAGTCTGTGCATTTTTTACAAATGAATATTGACTATTAATACAAGTTTTTGGAAGGCTTTAGAGTTATTAATATGTATGTTAATAGTATTAAAAATCATGTAGCTTTAACAATAGGGAAATTTTCATTGTCAGCCCAACAGATAACAGCATAAAGCACAGTAAAAGTGATTAGTTTAATGGGGAAGGGTATTGTTTTATCTTGACCAAATGCAATGTCACTCATTTAGTGGGGTAATAGTGATTAGCACTTTGTCAGTCCAGTCATTACTCCTGTAAAAGTTGTGAATATTTAACTTGCATATATCTATATCACTCTATAGGAGACATTCTGTGTAATTAGCATATAAAGTTAAATATCACATTTGAACTTAGTTTAAAGCCATCAAATGTAGGTTCTGCTAATGAGCTGACATATACTGAATCCAGGAGGAAAGAAGCCTCTTTTACATGTCCACAGGATGCATAACAGAAGGTTTCTAATTAAATAACTTAGAACTCAGTTGGTTTAGCAATATTCCAAGTGCAGTATTGTAGTGGTATAATAGACTGCAAACACACATTGTATGCTCCATTGCAGACTCCCCTGCTCGTTTCAAATCAAAGCTAAATAAAAGATATTATAATACTTAGTATATTTTAAATAAGTGTACTTTTAATTAATGGTACAGCTGAGAAGGATTCAGAAGAGAAATCTTAGTTATAGATTATGTGCTACATGCTTGAATGGCCACATGTGTGACCTCAATTCAGCAGTGTGTTATAGAGTAGAGCCCATGATTAAACACTGTCATTATAACAAATTGAACAGAAACTGCAAGCATTGAATTGCTTCATAAGAAGTCAGTAGCAGTAAGATTGTTCTGATCTTAATGCTAATATTCACTGCATCAACCTTGTAAGGTTTGTATCTTAATTAAATTGTCATGAAGAGATGTTACAGAAAAGTAGTATACATCAGATGATGGGGTCAGCTCATTCTTTACTAAACTATCTTCCTTCAATTCTTCTCTCCCTCACTTTCTCATCCAAATTACAATTATCACTTTAGTTCATATGCACCATATATCTTCTTTGATGTTCTGATTTTGCATAGTGCAAATATAACAAATAAAAAAGCTGGCTTCTTGCTAGAAAGGTACTTCCAATTATATTTATGTTAAAAGATTGTTCTCTGAGAACATAAAATAGCAGAACAGATCCTACAATGCCTAGAAGTAGTTATTGAATGTTGTTTCTTTGTTGAAAGGTCTATATTTTATAACTAATGAAGGGATTTAAATTCATGCCATCCTCTTCTCTTGTTAACTGGAAAAGGATTTGGATGAAATTCTGCCACTTTAGTTAGAACTATTCCAGTAAGTTAGTAAGTTGTTCCTTTGAGTAGTAAAATATTATTGGACATAATGAAAGTATCACAATTTTCCCCCAGTTTTTACTGAATTATTATTGACACACTGTCATGAAGATGCTGATGAGACCTAGCATTTAAATAATGTCTCCCTTAATTCAGGAATAATTAACCTTGCAAAGCAAAGTGAACAAGAAGCAAGTTCTGTGACCTCTGCCTCATTAGAGCACACCGAAGAGACTGTAGAGAATAGAAAAGTTCTTCCAGAGCGGACCCCCAAGAAAACTACTAAAACAAAGGTATAAGTTAAGTAGTGGCATCTCTTAAATGAGATGGGTATTGTGGCCAATGTCGAGGTATCTCTGTTTTAATGGCCAGTGGTTTAATATGGTGTGAAGAGTAACTAACAATCTAACAGCTGCATTTACTTCCTTACCCTTCGTTTGCTGTCTCATTATTTATCAGTAATAATAATACAGCACCTAAAGGTTCTTTGTCCACCCAGTAATAAGCATGTTTTAATTAAAATCCTGTCAGGCAGTTTTCGAAAAGGAAATGGAGACCTTTTACCCCATTCTTCTCATCTAGAAAGTTGATCTTGTTTCTTGCTTTTCATGAGGTTCAGGTTGTTTTTTTTCCCAGGACTGGGCTTCCTTGGCTTGTGGCTGTGTACTATGGGAGTTTGAGAGGTGCTGTGGAAGTACTTTGAACAGGAAAATACTCTTCCAACATGTTTTTGTGGGGTTTTGGGACTACAGCTGACTTGCAATCTCTAATGCTAGGCATTCCTGTCTGCATGCAGGTATCCTCAGCTCTGGTTCCCTCTCCACAAGTGTGATTCCTAGCAAAGGAATCAGTTAAAAACTGCAGCATAGATGGAAAGATGGGGAAATTATTATCCCTCCTAGACAAACAGAATTAAAATCTTGCTGGAGCTACTGATAGGCAGTTGGAGGAGGGGTAGTGGGTGGTATTTGTACATGCCATTATCCCAACAGTATCAGGTTTAGCTTCCCCCTTCCTGGTTTGGAGGTTTTGTTGTACTGAGCTGCTGCTCCTGAATGGTTTGAGCCTTCTGGCCTTCCATGATTAGAAGCTGTCCAGAGCTGTCAGTGTTCCTCTTTATTCCCAGAAGAAAATCAATAATACTGCTTCCTGGAAAGAACTGGCAAAGGAATCAGCTGGGAACTAAGGGCTCTCCAGTACTGCAATATTAGTACCAAGAGAAGGGCCATGAATTTAGGAAACAATCAGGATTTACTGGTGTAGAGATGGTGTATTGTCTACTGGCCATCCTAATTGTCTCTAGAGTTGCTTGCAGCAAACTGTGGTGTGATAATGTGGCATTATAAATACAGTTATATGTAGACTGTATTAAACATACTTAAGAACTTCTAAAATTGAACTTGGTGGATAAAATCATCCAAAAATGTTGGTAGAATTGAAAACAATGTTACAGTGGGGAAAAAAAAAAGTTGATATATAGATTGTTTCTGCCAGACTGTCTCAGGGGATGTAGCAGGATAAGAATGGGTTATTTGCCCCATGTCAGACTGATGGTTACTTACTTGAAGGAGTTAAACTGGTAATGCAGACTTTACCAGTTGAACTACCTGTTCATACTGCATGATGAGTATAAAATGTGCTACTCTCTATGCTATCTTCAGCATTATTTTGATATATTTGCATTAACTGACTTGCTGCCATGCCCTTCTTTGTGTAGGACACAGCTCTAAGGGTGTGCACGTACTCAGCGAGCAGCACTGACAGTGAGCCAGAGCCAGAGTACAAAACCAGTTATTTCAGAACTGCAGAGGAGACTCTTGTGGAGTTAACAAAGAACAACAGACAAGGTAACTGAAAATTTGTACATGAAGATGTATGTCCCTCAATCCCACACTGACTCAGCAGCAGATGGTGTCCTTCATTGAATTTTCTGTCTAGATTTCACTTTCTAACCCCAAATCTTTCTTCAGTCTAATTTTCCATTAACTTTTTATTACCTTTTTGTTTTTATTATATGTAAATGCTTTTTCCCTCCTTCCACAGTTTTTGCTAGTGGGGGCTTAATTTGTAGGTTTTTATGCGTAAATCTCGGTGGTGCAAATAAAAATAATTCCATTATTACAAAATTGAAAGGTGACTATAAATATAGGTTTGTTTTTTTTTCTTCTTCTTCTTTTCTATTACACAGCCAGTTGAAATAATGCAGCGATCAAGGCCACAGTTTCCCAACCTCTGTATCAAGGTGATGTTGGTTATGGTGCCACAGTGAACTCTTCCTCATTTTCCTCTCTGTATATATTGCAGCTTTCAAGTAAGAAAGCTTTTAGTGAGAATTGATGGCAGTCTGGAATTTACTGAATTCCAGTAGATAAAAATACATTAAGTGAAGTTCTTGAGATAATAGTTTTCTGTGTGTTTAATAACCCGGGAAATTGCTGCCTTGTCTTGCCCACCAGCCTGCTGTGCTTGGAGCCACCTTGCAGTGCAGATGTGTGCCCTGGGGGCACCGAGGGGAGGGCAGCTGTGTCCTTGTCCTTGCAGCCATGGATCCCTGCAGGGAGAACGTTCTGGCCAGTGCCAGGTCCTGGCAGCACCCTGAGAGCTGCTGCCCTGTGCAGCCCCAGCCTGTCCTGGCAGGGATCAGCACCTGCAGCACCATCACCACGGTGACCATGGCCTGGAGAGCACCACGGCTGCCTGCATGCTGTGCTCCTCAGTGTCTCTAACACTTGGCATTTTCAGAGCTAATTCACTGCTTGTGGATGGGAGAGAGCAGAAGAGGATGCTAGGAGCATTTATTTACATTGCTGCTGCAGCTTTGTGGGTTTAATATGTAGAAAATATTGCAAGTCGTTTTAGTCAGCACATAAACACTTCTTTTTACAGATTTTGCTTTTTACAAACCATATTTTAATGCAATAAATGTGGGTTTTTTTTAAAGGGTAAATAAGCTTTTTTCTTTCCTGCATTCATCACAATTTGTAAAAAAAAAAAAAATATTTCTATCATGTGTTAGCAGTTGCTTTAAATGGCAGCAGATTCCAAATTTAATGATATCTGAGCATGACTTGGGGTGACCATTTTACATAGAGATTCATTAATTTTATGTATATGCATCTCTTTTGAGCCAGTAAGAGAATAAAATACATAATTGTGATTGAGACAAATAGAAGATTATCACACATTATTGCAAAAGTATTTCTGCTGTGCTCATTCCTCATAGCCAGGGTTTCTGTTCTGTGCTCTCTAAATGCCATTCTCACATGGTATTAACAACCATGCTTTATCTCATTCTGTGTTCAAAGGCCTCAGTGTCTTTATGCACACAAGTGATATAACCTCAAAACATCCACATAAGCCTGGGGCAGGGGCTCCAGCAAACCAATCCACAGAGAATATTTTTCTATGGATAGATAATTACATTTATTAGCTGTCCCCAAACCCACTGGTTGCACAATTATAGTGTTGGCATGATTTTCATTTTCCATTTATGAGCAGGGAACAGAAAGACTGAGTGCCCAATGCAAAGGCTATTAAAAGTCAATGATAAGACTTTTGTTGATTTAATGGGTTTAGCATGAGATTCCCAGTGCATTGCCCAATGTTACGGAGAAGGTCAGTGGAGTATCAGGGAATATGCCAAATATTCCAGATCTCTCTCTTCAACTATGAAAGGGTTTTGATTTCAGTCTCCTAAATGGCTCTACCCTGATGTGATTCTGTCAGAGATATGGGAGGCAGATGTACTCATAAGGCTGTAGGTTATAAGGCAGAGTTGAGGTTTGTGTAACACGAAGTGTGAGGAAAGAGCTTGGTGTTCACATAAACATCTGTCTCCTGTGTGCTTTCATGAAGCTGCAGAAAATTCACCTGGTTTTATTTTGTTCTTCTGAATGAGCTTTCAGCCTTGGACTTTGGAAAGCAGGGCTTTATTCCTGATGTTGTTGTGCTACAGCAGGATCTAAAACAAGCACCACTTTCTTACCTTACTTGTGTATTTTTATGCTGTTGTATTCAAAAATGTAGTGAAAGGAAAGAACTCCCAAGTACAGCCAGTCTGAAGGGTATGCTAAAGGAACTTAGCACATCTGCCATCAAAGTCTATTAAAAGAGAATAAAACCTTGCTGCAAATAATTAAGTGGGAAGATCCCCCAAATTAACCACCTTATTTATAATTTGAAAAGAAAGGAAATTAATTCTGTCTGTCTCCTACCATCTCCTCCAGCTCAAACATGAAATGTGAACACTCCCCTGTATATGCAATTGGGGAATTAGAAGGTAGTACTTTTAATGTTTCTATTGCATTGAATTTCAGTTACCCTAAAAGACAATTTAAGTACATTTAAAATTGTAAAATTACATTAAAATCTATGCAGACTGTCATCATGATATTATTTGTTACATCTCTTGCAGCTGTGCAGGAAAAACAAAGTCAGAGGAGGTCGTTTTTGGGGAACCCAATGTCGATTTTGGATTTATACCAACACAGTCTCTATGGCCATTTTGGAGAGGATGGACCTGAACAATTAGCACATTACAGTTTAATTGAGCAGCTGAGTGGAGCTTCCAGTAAAGACAGCAAGAGCAAGGAGAGCCCAAGTGTGAGTTACTGTAATTTCCATATTACTTCTCAATTTGTTCATTATTATTTTTATTTCCCTTTTGGATTTTTTCCCTCAGCATATGATTGATTACTAAAACCAAGCAGACTTGAAAAAAAACCAACATGACCTGCAGAAGAGTAAAGATCTGAATATTTTTAGAACAGAATGTTACATTTGAATGCTCACCTGTCACAGAATTAGACTTACAAAATTGACAAGTAGAGACAGGCTAGCTCTTGTACTCCACCATTAGTGAGGAGTTGAAATTTAAAGCTAGCAAGTAAGCACAGAATTTATCTTTTAAGGTTGCTCCTTCACATATAATTAGATAGATATAATTAGATTAGATATAATTTATATAGAACAACATGTATTAAATGACTTAAAACTCTGGAGAAGCATTCCTGAAAATTCAAATGAAATTATGCTATGGAAATCACCAATCTTCTGGTCTCTTTGAAATCTTGGTGTTATCTGTGAAATTACAGATTTGATGGTTTTAAACATAATTTTGATGAGGATCAGTCCTGATCTTGATGCTAAAAGAAAGAAATTTGTTTTCTCCTCTTACTTCATGTGAATCCACTTCCTTTTCTGTGTCTAACAGTATTGAACTGTTGTCACACAGTCTCAGCAACCCTAAAGAGGAACTTTCCAACCTGTTGTTTTCCTCCTTTATTCTCATGCCCTCTCCTCTCATCATCTCTCTCCCTTCCCTCTCTCCTTTGATCTAACAGGCCAATTTGTTTGAAAGTAGAGACACCCAGACATGATCCAGTGTAATCATTTTGCCTCCGTGTTCAGGCTGCTTTCCCACCTCTTCTTTTCAGACACAAGCTCTTTTGTTTCTGTGTGATTCACTCAGCACGTTTTGGGAGTGTTACACTGTAAACAAAGGTGGTAGCAGAAAATAAGGAATGAGCTTTAATTTACTAGTGTAGTGCATAAATGAAAAAGAATTTTTGTCTCTTCCCAGACTCCAGTTTTCAGTTTCAGGAAATGTCTGTGCCTTGCAACTTCAGAGGTGATTAACCAAAGTTAGAGTCTTAGAGCTTTCAGGAATCTGGGCCAAATATACAGAAGGAATATGAAGAACAAAATGGCAGTAGCCCTGTTTATTCCAACTCTGTTGGCATCAAAGTCCTGCTTAACTGAATATTAAATTGACCACAAACTTCAAAAGAAAAATCCTGAAACGTATGTGCCTCATTTCCCAATCAACCCAATTTCATTAGTACCCAGAATATGATTCAATTTTAATATATGTGGGTCATATTAGAAAGAACAATTTTAAATAATCTGGCTTCATAGTTGGGAAGAAA
>WEIU01016454.1:403090-426882 GCA_013389925.1 Aegithalos caudatus
AAAAAAAAAAGGAAAAAAGGCAGCAGAAGGGTGTTAAAAAGGATACATGCAGGAAAATAATTTGAGCACCCACTTAATTCCTCATCTTGAACAACCAGAAATTCATAGCTTAATTATGTGTAGGAGATGAATTATATGTGTGCATATATATATATATTTGAAAAAAATACATAAAAATCAGTTCTGCCTTCTGAAGGCCAAAGTCTTTTGCTATTAACAGAGCAATTAAATTTGGTTCCAGTGACTCAGAGTTGCATCTACTTTTAATTAATTCTTTTCATGTATTCCTTGTATCTGACGTCTCTGCCATGTGCCAAATCAGCCTCAAAACCTAAAGAAAATCCATTGAACAGGCCTTAGGATACTGTAAAACTCCATCATTAAACTAAAAGGCATCAGGTGTAGCTCAGCCAGCACCAGCATTTTTCATGCAGTATGTTGGGAAGCTCTTGAGTTTACTTTTTAAGGATCTGAAATAGCTCTCCAAACAGCATTGCCTCTCCCTGAACAGCAGAAGCTCAATAAAGCACTAGAGATTTGCCTATTAGTATTAAACTTTTCAGAATGACAAATGAGAGGAAGTAACCACAAAAAGCAGGTTGCCCTGAACTTGTCTGAACCAGCACAGCAATTTTTCTGAGCTGTAGTTTGTCCAGCCCAGGAAGATCCACAGTCTGTTTAAACAGATCACACAGAGCTGTGTGATCTGCAACACAACCCACAAAAACAGGGGGACAGCAGAGACAGAGGCATTTCTGGCCAACAAATTTTTATATATATATATATATGTATATATATATGTATATATATATATATATACACACATAATTTTAGGGGGAGTATAATGCATCTTTCATGCAGAATATCTGGTATTTTGGAAAAGGAAATTGTACAGGCTTTGAATTTAATTCCCAAGTGGCATTTGTCAAGCCTTTAAAAAAACCAAACAAAAGATGAGTGTCAAAAAAGCGTCATGATGGGCAAAATGAGTTTATGGTGCTTGTCTGAAGAGCAAGTGTGCTGAGACAGGCTCTGAGCCCAATTAAATTGGGCTGTACAGCTCCAGGATGGCAATGGTTCAGCCTGGGGGCTCTAATGAGACAGTCAGGAAGCTCTCTCAGCCCAGACTTGTCATTTGATTTGTCTCCTTCTCAACCAATGCATTTGCCAGCATTACCTCCAAAGTTTATACACAGAAAGTTTCATCAGCAAAAAAAGTACTGTACAGGAGCTTCAGAGGAGAAACAACTGATGGGCCATTACTGTGATGAAGGGACACTGCAGGGGCAGTTTGAGGAATCAAAAAGGGCTTTTAGACATTGAAAGTAAAAATACTTACTGTTACAGTCTGAAACAGCATCCTGCTTAAATTCTCCTGGTATTAAGACCAATTTTACATTACTTTATTTTGACGTGAAAAAGCATTCTGAAATTGTGTCATCCTTTGGCACACTGCAGAATTTTGGATGAGAAAAGCAAATCACAATTTCAAAGAAAGGAGTAAAATGCACTGAATTGTTACCAAAAACTTCCACTTAAATTAGCAACCGTGGTGTGTTTTCCTCATGTAGGATTCTCCAAACAAGAAACATTCATTTTCACATGTATCAAATGAATTATTTTTATTTGAACAGTAACTCCTCTGATGTAATACACAATATGCAGCACCTGAAGTCCACTGCAGCCAGCCCATGGGAGACACCTCGTCAGTGAAACTTCACTGAGCCCTGCATTAAACAGCTGTTCCTATTCCTTGCACGCTGGGAGTGCCCTGAGCACTTTGCCAACATTATGACTATTGCCACGTTTATGCAGTGAAAAAATTATTTCACATTTCATCAGTTAATTTACTGTTTTGATTTTAAAAGCTCAAGTGACATTTTTCTTGCAAGATTTCAGAAAACAAGATGAATTTCCCTTCCCCAGGCCCATTGTTTATTAACATTTTATACTCAAATAGGAACTATTTGGACAAGTAACTGACTTGGTCAGAGATTTTATTACTTAATCATCCTTATGGTCCCAAAGAATTATGAAAAACATGTTTACTTTTCTGTCCTTAATCAACCATCACATACTTTTACTCTGCAATATAGCCCTTCTTGCTCTCTTTTGTCCCTATTACTCAGTATAAGTCACCATCAAGGCTTGCTTGGGATTCAAAGCATGACTTGAGCATTTCAAAGAAAAGTTCCCTTATGGAAGGAGCTGGTACCCATCAGAAGTTTCTAATTCCTCTTTTTGTTTCCCCAGTTGTGGCGAGATACATAAGAGATCTGACATTTCTGGCACATTTACCTTGTTAATTGCATGGGCACTTGGACTGGGGGACACATTTAACAAGAGTCTTCTCTGTGCAATGTGGAGTAATGGCCATATCCACCAGCAGAGTTTGGATGTGTGGAACAGATGATTCATGAATGAGATCAAATCCCCGTGTCTGGAAATTCAAGTAGACATTAGAGAGAGCTGGCAAATACAGGCCAAGGAAAAATTAGAGATGTTGCTGCTGTTTAGGCTGCACTTACAAATAGGACTGACCTGGCAGCATTCCCAGATAAACTCAAGGATTTTACAGCTGAGTAAGCTGATTGGGAGTTAATGCTGTATGATTGACTTGTTGTGCTCACAAGCCTCCTATTAGCAGAGAGAATGCCCACGAAAGGAAACAAGACTATGTCTGGTAATTGCACAACACTTGCCATCCTCGAGGATCTCCGAGCATTAAGCTGATAGTGGAGAGGGTGTTCCAGCCTTGCTGAATTACAGCATCACTTAGAGCAGCCCAGACACCTCTGCAGGCTACACTAAACAAGAGTGAGGGGGAAATAAAGAAATGCCTGAGCTACTTCTCCTTGCATCTCCTGCAGAGATCAGTAAGGGTTGAGCTGGTGTGAACTGGCAGCACACTGGGTACTTTGCACTGTTCACCTCTTTAGGCAGACCTTGGAGAACGTGCCAGAAAAGTTTGTGTGCCTGATTTGGGTTCTCTGAGAGCCTTTCTGAAGGTGCCTTGCTCTCTCTGAAAGAGAGGAGCTCTTCGGTGCTTGAACTAAGTCTCTTTTAAAAAGGACTCTCCATGTTTAAGTATCTGAAGTAATTCTGAGACGACCATGTGCACTCTGCTTTCACAGAGAATTAATTTTTTTCGCATTATCAGATGTGATTAGGGAGGGATTCTGCTTATCACATATGAAAAAGCCTAAGATAATGATTTCTGTCCAATTAGCACTTGGGAAGAACTGTATTCTAAGACTTTAAACTGGAAAGGACGGATTGCCCTGTGGAACTACTTTCTTCCTTTCTCCTGACCAGCAGCTGCCTTATCCTGAATATCAAACTTTCAACCCAAAGTTAAAAATATGAACATTGCCTAAACTTTCCTCTGTGGGAAACCTAATAAAAATCAGCTATTATAGTTACCATTGGTATTTGGGAGAGTGGAACCACATCTCAGTGCACACTCTGGTGAGCACTAAATAATTGCTTTCCTTTTACTTTTGTAATGACATGAATACCTGCATCTGGGGCAGCCCTTGGTGATATTTTGCTGGGCCAGCAGGATTTGTTTTGCTGTCTGTAAATTGGTGACAGCAACACCTATGTCATGTTACAACCAGAAGGAAACAGCAAATGCTCCTGATGACCTCAGTCTTAGCTTGTTTTATACAGTGTGTGTTACTGCAAATATAGAGTTTGAAGCAGCTCTTACAAATTATTATACCAGAAAGTAATGGAAGGTAGAAGAAGTCCCTTGTCAATAAGAGAAAGCATCTAATGGACTGGATCAAATGAAGAAATTAGGTGATAGTAGGTTTCTCTGTACTAATTGCATAATATAGTTTACTTCATATCAAGCACAGAAACCTCACCTCCCCTTTGCTATTTTTCTTGCCAGGCTTAAGAGGGAGGAAGATGATGAGGTGGGGAGGGAATCAGCTTTGTTTGCTTTCCTAGTCCTGATGAACCTAGGATATTAAGGAAGGAACTGCCATTGTACAATCTGTAGATGGGAAATAAGTCTGCAGTCTCATTCATCCACCTTTGGTGTTCTAAGATTGTTGCTTTTCTTTCAGGTGATGAATGAATATAACAAATCATTGGATATATTTGGGGAGGTGTTGTAGTAATGTAAATATTTGGTGGTATTAATACTCAGCACCATGTGATCCCTGAGCGTGGCCTCATGGGTGCCTTTGAGCTGCCCATTTCCATTTGTCAAAATTGCCTCAATAGGATTTTCCCACTGACAGGCTTGGGGCTGTAAGGGTTCCTTTCTCTGTAATCAAAGGGGTTTGATTCTCAGATGAGTGATGCAATTCTTGTGCCATCAAAGCTGGGACTGAGTAATTGCCAAAGCTGATGTCAGACCCATCGTCAGGGGAATTATATAGGAGTATATGACAACGTGACAAAAACCACAGGAGCATGGTCTGATAAGAAAGCAGATTTGACCATACCACCCATGGGAATAATCCAGAATTAAACATATTTTTTCTAGCCTAAAGTCTGATTTACTCACGTTAAATTAGAAATAGGCTAAGACATCTGCAGACATCAAATACAAATCACTTGTATCTGCATGTTTTTCCCCTCCATAGGACAAGTCCACATTCTAAGATCTGCTTCCAAGCCTTATATTCCCAATGAGATCTTTATTGTTTCTAATACCTTGCCATCAAAGTTGCCCCCAAAAAGTAAAGTGAAGAGACAGCAAAACAAGCAATTGGAAGCTGAGCTAGGCAGTCTTCTGGGACCAAAGCCTCGCTTGACACACATCACTTAAGAGAAATGTTGTGCAGTGTGGAAGAACATCCTTACAGCCAGCCTGAGGAACTGGCTTGGCAACAGTAAAAAGCTGCAGTTTTAGGAGACTCATTTCTCTCCCTGTGCCTTCTAGGTGAAACTGCTGAGGTTTCTTATGCTGCTGAGAGTTTTAGTAAAAAATTATGCAATGGAGAGTGGCTCAGTAAGGAGGTTGATGGCATTCTCCATAACTTTCTTAAGTTTTTAAAAGGCTTTGGCAAGAAAAAGCATTTGGAACACAGTGTCCACCAGAGAAAATAACTTTTTTAATGGTATGCAAGGGACATTTTTAGGGAAAACATAACCCTAAAAAAAACCCTGGAAGCTGCTATCTGCTGAAGCAGTTCTGCTGCTAGCATTAATGGCCTCAGCAGTTTTAGTACTGTGCCACCAAAGCCCATTCTGACTAGCCCTCCAGCTGGTATAAAGGCTATTTTATGTTTGTTTAGTGTATTTATGGGGATGGGTAGGTGGCGACATTTTAACTCAAATATCTTTTAGCACGTAGTTCTAAGAGTATTTGGGTATCAGCGAGGGACAGAAAGTCTTTGGCATAGGAGAGCAGGCTGTGTGGCATTTAAAACACATGGTGTGCAGGGCTGGCAGGAGAAGGGGTTGGATGTGAGTGTGAGGGAAGACGTGGAGGAAGCGGAAAGCAGGAAAGCCGAGGACTTCAGGTGTCACTGGGCATGAAGGTGCAGTTCCAGTGCCTCTGGCACAGTGTCAGTGAGTGCTAAATGCCCCAATCACTCACAGCACCCAGGGAAATGTGCCTCTGTGGCTTGTGGAGTGCCCGATGCAGCTGTCTGGGCTTGTGATTTAAAGCAACACACCAAGATGTCCTGTGGCCACAGCTGGAGCCTTGTGCTCACTGAACCCCTCTGGCACTGTAAGGAGGGGAGAACTTTGGCCTTTCTGAGTGGAAAGACTTGATCACTGGAGCAGAAACCCCATATCCCACCATCTCAGCAAGTAATTCCAAATCACAGAGAGAAGCTTGTCTTCTCAGCGTGCAGGAGCTGCATAGCCACGTTACACACTGGCCCAGATGTCACAAAAAGCCCTGCAAGTTCATTTGCCATTGTCCCTGAGGGCTGGCCCAAAGCTGCTCATGTGTGAGTGCCCAGAACAGCACAGAGCATCACAGAACAGCACAGAGCTGTGCAGAGCTCCTTTACAGCAAGTCTGCCCTGACACAGCTCTGAGGGCCTGGGTACCCCAGGTCATTTCTCAGCAGGGCAGGGTAGCTGCAATAAGCAGGGTGTGGGTAAGACCCCGACACATTTAGTCCCTGCCCAGCCCCCTTGCTCACTGCAGATACATCCCCAGCACTCCAATGTCCATTGGCCTTTATAACTGGAGATTACATCCAGATTTCATAGGCACAGGGGCTCTTAGGTGCAAATAGGAAGGTCCTTTAGTCTAATAAGAACTAGAAGTGTATCTGGAATAAAAGTATCATTTGCTAGTGATTTCCCCGAGTGGAAAATGTTCTGGGCTGTTTTTCAGAGGTTTGACATATGGAGCTGATGTGCTTTGCAGCATGGCCCAAAGTGCACTCGTGTTTCTGCCATTTGAAACCAGGCGCTCTTCGGTCCCCCATCTTTGGAAATAAAGCTGCAGGTTTCATTTCTCTCACTATGGAATAGGAATATTATAATAATGTTGTGGGCCAAAATGAAATTCAGGACACATTAACAGCAACAAATGATAAATATTAGTAAGCATGTGAGATAGTGTAATTGTTGTAATGGTAGAAATTTTATTAGTAATAAAAGTAAAAGCTGAAAAATAGATTGTATCCTATAAACATGCGATTGACTCAATCAAGATAAGAGCAATAGGGCACAAAGGTGTATTCAGTGAGCTGTTTGTTTTCTGAAGCTGGAAAATATTTTGCCTCCAAGAGGACCATGTGATTAGCAGAGTTAAATGAGATGAATAACGCTGTAACATTTTTGAGAATTGTTTTTCCAGCTGAAACTTGCCTTCCCCATCTATAACGGCGACATGTTTTGCATAAAGCACTCAAACATCAGGCAGAGAAGGGTGGGAAATGACTGATCTTTTAGTGTGAGAGTTCTGTGCTGTACTGAGGAGAATACATGAGGAGGAAATTACACAGATGATGGTAGCAGGAATTGTGGCAATATACTGAGGATATGTTGGCAAATTATTTCTATTTTTATGACGACGCTTTTTCTTTCCATATGCACACGACAATAATATCCTAATCAACATGGTCTTCAAAAAGAAGGCAAATTTTATGTCAAATATTGACAAAAAACATATTAGCATAATTTTTTGATGTTTATAGTTTGCTCAACTAGCTGTTTTCCTTTCCCAAAAGTGATTTGCTTTTTAGTGAAATGAGAAGTCATACTAAGTTTTGTGCAGTATGACACATGGATTCTCTAAAACCTTAAGAAAAATGTTGGTAAATATTTTTTGCAAGTTCAAACATTCTACTTTATAGCAGGTCCCAATGTGTAAGATTTTATCTCTTACTATATTTTTAGGCCCCAATACATGAATTTCAGGCTTTTGCAGCATTCATATTAATTTAATGAAAAGTAATGTTTCTATTTGATAGGAGAAACAAACATGGTATTTAGCAGATTTAGTAGCACTAAGTGACACAGGGAACTTTGGGAAGTTCACAAGATGTAGTTACATCATTTAAATATCTAATTATCCTTCACAAAGGCTAAGAGTGATACAAGTTTCCATAGCACATGTCAGAGTCCTGCCAGCCTGAGGTGCTCATCAATCCATCAGTGACTGAGACACAGCCTGATGGCTCTGCTCCCATTAGTGCCACCCTCTCTCAATTTCTCCATCCTTTGCCTCTTCATTAATAGAGGTCACTAAAAATTTTACCTACTGTAAAAAACTGTAGCCTGAAGAACTTACCTTAGCTACTCTAGTGTTATTCTCAGCAAATCAAACCCCAAGTGATTATTATCTGAAAAATTGCCAGTCAAACACCTAAAAGTGATTTTTCTGACATCCTATTACATATGCACATATCCTATGGGTTACTGAATGCTCTGTAAAGCAAACTGTAAAACAAGGCCTCAGATGGGTTTAGGAGGATGAAGAGTGAAGCAGAAGTGAGTGGAAAAGAAGAAATTAAATATGAATAGGGTGTGTTGCTGTGGATTATAAAATTAAAATGTTAACTATGCAGTAATAGTCTATGATATTTCTTCTAACAAAAAAAAAGTTACCATATTGGGAAACTTGCTGGTAACACATATAATAAGACAAAAAACAGATTTGAAATGTAAAAGATTTTCAGACGATTCCTGAAACTGAAGAGCAGAAGTAGCAAAGCAGACAGCACAAGCTTCCTGGTTGCTCTTGCAAGAAATTTTTTTCTCTGCAGAGACTAAGAGGAGACTTGTTTATGGCCTCTAATCAGTAAAAATAAAGGTCAGGATTTTTTCAAGGTACTTTTCTTAATGGCTGTGCCTAAATGGATATTTAGACACTTCAGCTGCCCAGCTTTCAAAGGTGCTACAAATCTGTAGCTTTTGCTGATGTCTCTGACTGATTCATATTATTTGGATTCTGTGAAAATCATGGAGTTTATATAGGTGCTTGAAAATTGGTTTCAACATTCTCCCTCTAACTGGCAGAGTTTTGGTCTGTAACATCCTGCTTCTGTGCATTGGCTCTGTGGGCAATGACCTGGAACGTCAGCAGACATTTCCCCCAAGTTAAAAGGAAGGCCAAATACTGTGCATTTCTAATCTGGCCCTACTGTGTTCCCATTAAGATCATATCATAATGAAATTCTTCATATTTTAAAATCCATTTCTTTATTGCATTTTCCATAACATTAGTGTATGGGCAACTGGAAAAAACTCTAACTTTCACTTGTATCATTTTACAGAATATTTTTACTATCCCTATTATGGGAACATCATCCTATCTTTTAGTGTTTCCTAGTGCCACTATGGCAAGCCAGGGTACAGAGAGCTCAACATTTCTAATACAGCATTTCTACAAATGAAATCCATTGTGGAAACGTAGAAGCTGTGTTATGACATCATTAGTGGCATGGTGTTGAAAACAGAGGCATCAGAGCAAGCCAAGGACAGCAGCCACCATTTAGAAGCTGTGTGATGTGAGGGCTGGAGCTTTCCTGACTGCCTGCTAAAGACTAAGTTGTCTTTGGAGCTCCTGTTTGTTTGTGGCAGTTTCATCACTCGTGGTGATACGAGAAGATGAAGTGTCTGGCTGGGAAGGAAATTTAGGTATGAAGACATTTATATTCTTGCCTTGTTCTACAAGGCAAATCCTGCTGGGTTTCTCCCTCCCATTCCATACAAGCTGCCTGGCTGCCCAATTAGTGTGCTTGGGAAGAGGAAAGGGGGCTAAGGCTGATGTCACCCACTGGCGTCACACGCTCTGCTTTTAGCTCAGCGCTGTCCTTCTGTTCCTGTGAAAGTGTTGGGGAGCCCACTCTCTCTCCTCCACAGCCAAAAACTTTCATACAAAGCAGGGACTTGGGATTTCAGCTATCTCGTGCCATTCCTGGGAGAGATATCTGTGGGAAGTAGAACTTTTGCCTCCATATCCTGTTTCTCCGGTAGGCATGGAGGATGGATGTCAAAGGATAGAAAATTCCAGCTTTATGAATGCAGCATCGTGTGGATAATTACCAGTCATATTTACTCAGAGGGAGAAACCATTCAGAGTCTGTAGGACACAGAGCATGAGGACAAAGAACTCCATAGGTTCCACAGGCTCTGGACAGCACAAAGCTCTGGGAGTTTCCACAGGGCAGTCCAACAGGAATTAAAACCTCATTGACTCCAGTTGATGCATCACAGCCTGCCTTGCTGCTGCTGGTGGCACTAGCATTTGCTAACCTGTGCTAAGCCAATTTTGTGAGGCAGTTGGGGCTTTAACAAACGTGTTTCAAATTGTATTTTGGAGAAATCTCAAGAATGGGGGGAACTGGTCATGTTCTGTTCATTGCAGCAGATGGCATCCCATTTGGTGTTTGTTAGCTTTGTTTGCAGCTCAATATTTTGTTTCTAGGGGAACTCAGTAAGTTAAATAATTTATCTCTCTAATGCATCAAGAGTCTGATCCAAACTCTACTAAAGTCAGTGCAAAACATTTGATTAACTACCATGTTCAGTGGATTAAATGCCACATTCTATATGTTAAAGAGTATTTCAGATGCTCCCTAGTGAGAACAATAGGTCTCTGCCTTTCCATGGAGAAATTTTTGCCTGAGAATTAAAAAAACCCTCAAATACTGACAAAAAGCTTAACAGACAAGGGCGCAGGACTGTGGAGATAGGGATGATGTTCTGGTTGAATGTCCAAATTGCTAAGCCTCTCTTGCTGTTAAATTGCTCATTTTTTAAATAAAGAATATAAATAATACCTTCCAGCTGCATTTGGAATTTAATCTAGCACTGTTAACAGGCTGCTTTGGGAGCTTTGAAGGCCCCATAGCAGCTCTAAGCAAATAATCATTATCACTTAATATTCTCATCAAGCTTTCTTGCTCAAGATGGGATCTTGCATTACAAGGGCTAACCATAAACACATTTCTCCTCTGATGAGGAATTTTCAGAATGTCAGAAGCAAATTCACACCTGATCCTGCAAAGAGTTTTGCATCAGCAGAACTTTACCACCTTCAGCAGTCCTGCTGTCCACGCAGGGCTCCTAACTATGCCTGTGCATGGAGGAAATTTTTATTCCATTGTTATGAGTATTTGAATCCTGAATAATCCAAGATATTGAAGAAATCAACACTTAAAATATTTTTGGGTTTTGTATTCTAATAAATATTAAATGCCTGCTCATCCTCAGCAACGTTTTTTAAAATTATTCATTCACTAGTAGGGCCTGGCAACTGCTCTGTTCTGTATTTTCATCCAGATTTTCTGTTTGTGTCATCTTTGGGCATTCAAAACGTGAGTGTATATTAGCTGTACAGTGTGTCTGCATGAATTCCAGTTGTATTTTAGTCCTCCTAGTGGCCTGTTATATTAACAATATTACAATCTGTGGTTTAGGCACAGGGACATGTTCTATATCACCAGTATCTCACTGCAGTTGCAGCACTGATACTGCAGTAACACTTCTGCATTGCTAAGGTCAGTAAATCTCCTAAAGCATTTGTCCAACAGATCCAGTCACATGGAAGTTATCACTTCACATATTTCTCTTTTTATACAGAAATTGCAGTGAAATCAATGCAAAAAACCCACTACATTGTTCTTTGCCTGCAGGAAGCCCACTTTTGGAGTAGGAGCCTATGCTGCTTCTTCACACCAAATTCCTTCTTCAGTTGTACCCAAGAGAGGTTTTCTCACAGCCAGACAAAGAGAGTCAGAACCCACAAAACCAGGGTTCACAATATATTTTTTCACTCTGCCTTCTTTCTCTGAAAAAGCCTTGAAAGCCTTGCCAAAATATCACCTCACAACCTAGGAAGGGCCTTTTGCAGCCCAAGTGGGCTCAGCACAGTTACCACCCTTTCAGGTCCTGTTAGAGGCTTAACCTGAGCCTTGCTGGTATCCAGGGGAACTGAAGGTGGAAAGGCAAATGTCTGTCCAGCACTTGTCCTTGAGTTTTCTGTTTTCAAGGCTGTGCCCCTCACAGAGTGTTTGCAACCATTAGTGCCTCCTGCCAAATCCCAGTGGGAGACATTCTGTACGCCTGGCTGAGCCACGGAGTAGGATAGAGCTTCTCATGACCAGAAACAGATGTACTCGTTTCTAAAAGATGAAGTAAACACATCTAAATCCATAAATTAACTGAAATTCCCCTCGGATCACAACCAGATGATATGCATGTTAATCAACGTGGATATCACTGCTTTAATTCAGTGAGGAGGCAAGTTCAACATTTATAAATCTCCTGGCTGTAGGAGCTTCCATCTGCATCTGTAGCAGTGGTCATCTTGGTGCCCAGCATTGCTCTGCTTCATTCTAAATTCTTATTTCTAATAATTCTAATTCTAAATTCTCCTAGTAATAGAGAAAGTGTTTCTTTCTGAGCATCCTTTAGAGTTAAAGGACTATCACCTGCCATCAGCATTTAGGAATTGCCTATTCCCTGCACATACCCCAATTTTGTACACACAATGTAGGTGTTTTAAGAGTGTGAATGGCTGGCCCCAGTGTCAGGAGCAGCCAAATAAAACTGCAGGGAAGGGACCAAAGATGCCACATCCCACTGGACACCTCCCCATGGCCACGTGCATGGCAGCATTGCTGTCATCCCTTCAGCCACAGGCAAACACCTGCAGCTCCCCAGGGTTTCCCCAGGAATCCAGGAGCTCCAGCCAACAGGCCTGAGTGGGAAAAGCTTTCCTCCAGCACATCTGAAACTCAGCCATGAAATTCTTAGCTTTTAAATTTCATTTTTTTTACCTGATTATCTTCCAAAAAGGTTTTTTCTAAATTCTTGATTAATTTTTGGGTTGGCTATTTCATACAGTGTTTGGTTAACTAATTCATGTAGTTGTTTATAATTATTGCCTTGCTATAAATGATCTTAATAGGAGGTTGGGGGTTTTTTGTTTTCTTTCCAGTAGAATAACAAGTTATTTTATTATTCAAAC
The DNA here is from genome assembly GCA_013389925.1 of Aegithalos caudatus. NCBI lineage: Eukaryota > Metazoa > Chordata > Aves > Passeriformes > Aegithalidae > Aegithalos > Aegithalos caudatus. The sequence continues at coordinate 415,496 of WEIU01016454.1, forward strand.
AAGGCTTACTTCCTGCTGTTTTCAATAAGATTTTTAATAAATATGTAAATTTAAAAATTAATTTACTGCATACGTTTGGCAGCATGATTCTTGAACTGACAAAAGTTTGATGGATTGTAAAATTATCCTCCATAAAAATCATCAGTCACAGTAAACAGAATTTATCAGCCTCTGGTAATTCTACAGCTTTTTCTTCATCTTATCTCCTGTTAGGAACTCACTTAAAATTGATTATAATATAGTATGTTTCTAGAAACGTAATTCATTCATATATTAATTAGATTTTAGGTTAATATCCCATCATGGAATAGGACATGAGCCAACAGTGTTTTCCAGTTGTTACAGAACTGCAGTAGAGAACCCTTGATTACTGTTCCCATGTGGTTTAACCGCCAGGACTAATCACTAATCAAATTCAAACAACATAAAATGGAACATCCTTCACAGCATTTATTTTCTAGCTGACTTATACTATAGGCTTTTTATTGATACAACTTGCTGGACTGAAATGAACTAAAAATTGCAGGAGAGGATTTATCCTTCTACTTTAATTTGGTTCTGCAGCCTGTGCCTGAAACTGTCTTGGATTTTTGTGCGTGTTGTGCTGCTGTCCCTGAAATACTCTGCCCTACAGCAGAGATAAATTGTTTGCATAAATTTAGAAAGCCCATGTAAATAACTGTACTGTTATATAGGATTTGATAGCAGATGAACTTAAAACATAGGTTTCCATGTGCAGTTCATGCTTTGCTTGAATCAGTGCTGAAAACCGTGCAGCTCATTAACATCAGCTGGAGAGGTGGCAAGCATAGTCATGTAACCAGCATCATTATTTGTATCTACCCTGTCCCTCTTTTCTCTGATTACAAAGGACCTTCTCTAGTCTGAGAGTCAGAAAAGAGTGTGTGTGTGGCTCAGGCTGTGACAGATTTACTGTGAAGGCAGCCTGGGCTCTACCCTCTTCCCCTGCTCCTCCAGGAGCACTTATCCCAGTGCAGGACTGCCCAGCCCCAGCCCCTAACCCTCACTTAGGGAAGGTGCAGAGGAGGGTACACCTAGTGCCTTTCAGAAGCCAGGTGTCACAGAAGGGAAAAGAAAGGGCAGAGGGTTTTAGTTAGAATCATTAGAGGTAAAAAAATCTCTGTTATGTAGAGTTGATTGAAATATGTAGTGGAAATGGAAATGTCAGCCTCAGGTTCCTAAAATAAACTACATAGTGGGACTGGGGCTTAAGCAAGCTAAATCAGATTTTTTTTTTTAACAATGAAACCCTGTTTCCAAATCTAAAATTTTGACCTCTGTGTTCCTGGTGAGAGCTTGGAAGAGCTTTAGTTCTGCTGTATGTGGAATGAAGGTTCCCTCTGCAGCAGCTGAGCATTGCGGTCACACAGAGGGGAACTGATGGGTCTGGAAGGATTGTTTGTCTCTTCCCAAATTTCCTTCCTCCTCAGAGGCTAAAAATAAAAAAGCCCTATTTGCTGTAGAACTCACTCCTTTGTTTAAACTACATCCCTAAGTAATTTTGAGAACTTGCAAGAAGGAACAATCCCTTTCCTTCCTCTGCATGTCTTGCAACAGAGATTGACGCTCACTGAGCCCTCCCCCAGACAGCACAGCCCTCTTAATGCCCGTAGCAAGCTTCATACCTGGGAGAATCATTTCTACATGTCATCCTGTTGATTTCCTCTTGACCCTACCACATAATCTTCCCTTCAGTGGTTGGACTCAATGGTCTTAAATGTCTTTTCCAACCTAAACAGTTCTGTTATTCCATGATTCTCTTTTACTACTCCTGTCTTTTTACACACAGGTCAGCTGGATGGTCATAGGCTATGAGTCTAGTCAGTAGACAAAAGACAGGATTAGTAGTGAGGAAAATCATTACCCATTTGCAATTACCTTTTGCAGTACAGCCTTGGAGTGCAATTCCATTTTTCCAATTTCAGTATTCCAGGTGAATGACATACAGACATTACAGGGCAGAAGCTGAGGCATCACTAGAGATAGGGGGGATAAGTGTCTCTGTAACTACCAAAATGTATTGTCTTACTCAAAAAAGCCAAAGGTGGAAGATGAAGACAGGTAAGAACGCAGCTAATACTCAGGAACAGTAGTCTGAGAGTAGTTCAGCCATACAGAAAAAATTACTCTGATTACTGAAAATGTCTGTGAGATTATATGTTATATGAGTACAATCCTGCATTTACTGAGTTTGAGAGGATTTTTTATCATCAGTCAAATGGGAGATAGAACCTATCTCTTTAAGAACTGCATTTGGTACTGGATTAAAAAAAAAACCAACTTTGAACTATACTTTTTTTCTCCTCCTGGATTCAGGTCTGTATAAGTATCCCAATTTGAAAAAAAATCAACCAAAGCTCTAGGATAAAAATGTAGCCCCTTTTTTTGTACAAAGCCCCTTCTTTATTAAAACAATCAGCCACACTTTCATCAAGGTAAGGATAACTACTTTCATTCAGTAGGACAAACCTCTGTGTATTTAAATTCTTTTAGGTGAAATATGGCCTGATGAAGATTGAAACAGTCAAGTTTTTTAGGACTGCATAGTTCCAGTACCATTTGGTTATCACTAACAATATAATTCTGTCAAGGAAGAGTATTGACCTTCAAATGGTTAAGTCAAGTTCAATAACTTTGTCACCAATCACACCTTCCAGCATGACTTTTTTTTCACTGCCATTTTTATCAATCAGTAGAAAATCAGAAAATTTTTGCTATTTAACTCCCTTTACAAATAAAGCTAAAAGGATCTCTGAGAAGTTAAGTGAATCCTATACATCTCTTGTTCATTTTCAGTCCATCAGGTTCTAAAAACTGAGTAACAGCTTCCTTTCTCACCATGGATATTTCTTCCTTAATGCCTTGTGGTGAGCTTCTGATTGCACTAAGCATTGCTTTTAGTGGGTAGAGTCCCTCTGTGAGAAGCAAAATTGGTGATTCTGCCAATGTGAACAGAGTGAGGCTGTGCTTTGCCTTCTGGAGAAACTACTGGTGTTTAATTGCTTTTCTTTTTAATGCATCGCCTCAACACGCTTGGCTGAGCACCAGCACCGTTATCGTTTTCCAAGGTATTGCCACTTAGAATTGTATTTTCTTATTCCTTTTTAAATAAACTTTGTCCATGCAGAGTTGATGCAGCCAGTGGCCGTTCTGTGGCACTATGACAAAGCAACCCTGTTTGTGCCATTCAGTTTGTACCTGAACAGAAGGCAAAAAGGCCTGGGAACTCAGGCTGATCATCCTGGTTTATTAAATTATGCAGAAGTTCAAAGAGGGTTGGTATAAACCTAATCAGGTCAAACAGCCTTGTCATGTCAAGGAAATATTCATGTATGAGGATGGTAATCTTGGCATTAGAATGCTGAATGTACTGAGTCATCTCATCATTTTATGAAAATTACGCTTTTGAAAGCATAAGGCCCAAATCACTAAACTAAATTCTTTTATCTCCTAAACCACACAAGAATTCAAGCTATAGACAACATCTCAACTCCTCAGCCACCTGTTCATTAGGCAATAGCTGTTTTGTCCAGATCTGCAGCTATGAATTGTACACAGTTTGTGCTAATCAGCTGTTTTTCCTCTAAGGTAATTCACTTACAATTCAGGATCATGAGAAATGCTTTCCTTGTGATACTAAAATATATTTGTAGATAAAAATCTACAAATATCGGAGTATAAAAATACTCTGAGATACACTAGGTAAACTCTGATTACACTGTCATTGTTACATCACCCATGATGCCATCAGGGGATGATACATACAATGTATATCTGGCTTTCCTGTCAACTGCTGAACAGACTAATCAACTTAAAAATGTTTCCTAGCAATGCATTTTTGCCCACAAAAGAAGCTGCCACTTGTTTATTATGGAAATCTGATGGTGTGTCTCTGATAATGTCATTATCTGCTACAGCAACATAATTTTGGGATTTCTGTTCAAGTAGCAAAAAGAAAAATTATTTCAGAAATTATTTTACTGTCAGTCCAGAAAATAGATGAAAATGTACAATGGAGAGCAAGGCTTATTTTATTATTTAAAGTTATGCTTTAAAGAGAAAGAAGTTCAAACACTCCATTTTTAGCTCAGCTGTACCACAGCAGAGGTCACGCAGTTACAGCTTTCACCTTTGTAGTTTCCTGGATGTGGCTGTACAACTATTTTCACTGCAGAGTATTACTTGTGCACCTGATGTTCAATGAGATCTGGAGATTGCTCACTTTGCACAGAGAGCCTGCATGGCATTCTGTCCTGGCTGGAAGACAGACAGACACTGCCCAACCCTTTTCACATGAAACCTTCTACTGCAGACAGTCGTGTGGCACCAGAGAACACAGGGGGAAGTTACTTCTGATTAGACCAGTACATCTCTGGTCAGAAAACTGCCCTTGTCTCCTTGCACCTGCTCTACATGGAGCTGTGAATGTATTAAAATTGTCCCACTAAACAGGTTATGTATGAGCAGCCTGTGTAGTGCTGCAACAGCATATCCCACTTACACCCATTGTGTCGTAAATAAAAAGCAGTTACAGGAGTTAGAGGATATCTAAATTGGAAGAACTGTGAATTTAAAATAAGAAATAGAGGCTCTTGGGATCAAGTTTACCCTGTGCATATGCAGAAAAAGTAACAAGCAGTTTTTAAAAAGTAAAAATCTAGGAAATTGTTTTCCCTCAAAATAAAGTAATGAGCAGTAACTAAAAAAAAAAGGGAACATACTTTGTATCTTCTATTAGAGATCAGATCTGAAATGAAAGACCTTGAGTTATACAATTAAGTATTGATTTTGTTGATCTATGTTTAATTCTCATAGCAATTTTGTTGTTTTTACCCAATAGTGTTTTGCAGTTATACTTCACATGAAGCAATGCCCTTCTTGCTTTTGTGTTAATCTAAAAACTAAATTGCCCAGTGCATGAGAGAAATAAATAAAGTTCGTTTTATTCCTTTTGGTAACTGATTCTGAGCTCTTTAAAGTGCTGGTTAACTAAACTTAGACAGCTGGAAAATACATTTATCCTGCAGAATGGTTCACTGCTGTTTGTGGGTTCTGGCAGGATTTATAAGTGTAGCCTGACCTCCAGATAATCAGAGCTTCTGTGTGTTACCGCATTGGAGAAATGGCCTTGCTGCTGCTTTCCTTCCTGCACAAGAGTGTGGGCTCCTTTGTGCCTGTGAACCTGCCCATCCTTCCCTGCTCCTTCTTCCCACTGCACCTGAGGAATCCTTGTGCTGTTCAGAAGGGCTGCAGTTCTTCATGGTCCTTGATCACACAGCTCTGAAAAGGCATTCTACCCACATGTAACCTCGTATTTTTACAGCTTGCAGAAAACCTAATTTGATGTATTAATGTAGAAATAACACCTATTTATAATGTATCAGTGTAACTGCAGGCTAGTTTTGTTTTCCTAATTTGCTGTGCTTGAAGTGACATGCCAGATTTTATTACATCACTAATGGGTTTTAGTTATTCCCTTTAGGATGTTGCCAGCAAGGAAACATTGTTCTGATTCATGACTCATGGGTTTATTTCAAAGTGATGTGGCCCCTGATGAATGTCTGTGTATGTCAGGAAGAGTTTCTCCTCTTCTGACAGCTGGTCACTGTTCTCAGGTGGTGCAAGGCACCCCATACTGGGCAGGTAAGGAACTCCAGCCGTGGGGAGCTCTCCACCTATACAGTGGAGTAGAACAACAAATGCTCCCTTATACCCTAAGGCCATAATGGTACAGATTTTCCATACAAAAATACACTTAGGATAAATAAAACAAGCTAACCATTGATCTGCTTTAGGGTGATGGGACAGAGCTCTTACAGAGGCACTGTGAAAACTACAGTTCTTGTCTTCACTGAGCTTTTTTTTTTTTCTTCTATTATCTGTCTCTTGTACACCAGAATATCTGACTACATGTTTTTGTCTTTTGCCTTAATTAATGCTTAGGAAAACATACAGAGTCCACAGCAAATGCAGCATTCACCTTGTTCACAGAACAGATCAGAATAGTCAGCAGAAAAGTCACCACTTTAAGGCTGAAATGGTTTCAAGCATTACTGAAGAAGGAACCTGGGTGAGAGCAAGCAAATACTGTTGGTCCCATCTTAGCTCTTGTAGCAGCACTGAGCAAAATCATGGAGTCATTATCTTTGCTGTGGTGACAAAACCACCTGCAAAAAGCCACTCCTGATACAGGAAAGAGCTGATTGGAAGCCGTGGCTTAGGGGTTAGGTGCTCTCTGCACTTCTTACCAAATCTCACCCACAGGATGAGGATGTGGAACCCACATCCAGGATGTAGAACACACACCCAGGATGTGGAACACACCTTCCTCATGTTCCATTCTGCAAAAGCGGCTGATGAGTCACATTAGTGTGGCTCTCAAATGCATTAATGAATTAATTACTTTAAAATAAACAATGCTAGCATCTTTGGGCTAACCCTGGTTCTTTGTTATAGCTGTGACTCTGCTGCAGTCAATAGCAAATCTACACAAAAAAAAAAACCCCAAAGATACTGTGTAACCATATGCACAATTTATCAATCAAATTCTAACAATAGTTGTTTTGCTTTTGCCTTTTGTTTTATCTAGCAGCCTTTGAGATTGCCATGAATAATAAGAAACTTATTTAAGCACGAATCTAAATAAACACTCTTTGGTAATTTTTTACAAATTGTATCTATAGTAACTAGAGAAAAATTCTTAACTTGGGTTAACATTTCTGTTCTGACACAAACTAAGGTTAAAAAAATGACCAGTGACTTTTCAGCTCTAGGAATGTACATAATTGTCTTATTGTGAGAGAAAATGATTTGTTGATTGTGCAGATTTTACATTAATATCTCTGGTTAAAGTTTTGGGTTTGCTTATGAGTTTTCTTCTGTGTTAAGGAAGGGAAGTTTAAGGTTTTTTTACAGAAGGATGTGGCTAGGCACTAGGACACCTAAAAAGGACAACTCTGTGCTGAAAAATACCCATAACTTATTTCTGAGTTGTTTCTTGTTCTGATAATAAATTCTTCTACCACTGTTAGAATTAGTTCTTCCTTTAAGCCCTGATGTACTGTAGATGTAGTGTTTGCTACTCAGGATCTATTGCCAACAGGTTGCTCTGATGGGCTTCAGTTCGCTTCAACTTCACGAATCGATGTTTTTGCTTAAAACTTGGAGAGTACTTTTATTCCCTGCAGTTTCTCTAATGTACTCTATAAAATAAATGAGAATCTAGGATGTGATTAAAGTAGGATTGTAGGCTAGGTTGTGCTTGATGGGTATAAAAAATTACTGATACTGCATATATGCAGAATATACCAATGAATGTCAGGAGGTGTAAATCCATCCTTCAGCAGGATAGCCAAAATCCTCCTCTGATTATGTGCTTCACCCAGACTGCTCTGTCCTCCAGACTCTCCAGGTGTCTATGCTCCTCCTGCCCAGGAGCTGAAATTGGCTCCATTTGAATCAATAAGAGTTCTATCACAGGCCTTACTAACTCCAGTATTGAGTCCTGCAGTCCCAAGTCTGTGCTAACTAGTCACATTCAATTTATCTAAAGGAAAGCTGTGGACTGGGAAAATTAAAGACAAACATCATTTAGTTTGTCATATAATAAAGTATTTTAGGCTTAGCACTGAGAAAAGCAAAGAGTGTTAACGTGTGTTATTGATGCCATGGCTGAGAATTTTCTAATCTGGCTACGGAGAAGTGAAACAGCTTTTTCAGTATTTCAAATGAGGGCAAAGAAAAGAGAATTTTAAGATGAAATTGTGAAAAAAAATTCTACTGTATAGTCCTAAATTTGTGTTCATTCCCATTTCCAAGGGTTACATTCCTCTATCTCAGAAAACATTTTAATTACAGATATTGAAGGCCTTAGTTTTAACTGTCATCTAAAATTAGAATCCAACACAACATTCCCTAAAACCTTTTAGACTCAAGATTAATTAACACACCAAATGGAAAATGTTCATTTGCTAAGACTTTAGGGTCTCCTGTTGCTCTGCTTAAGTTTGTTTGAAACATTTTCTAAAAATAGTAATCTAATCCATGCGTTGTCATCTTATGAAATGTGACAAGATCAGAGCAAATCATTGGACTGGCATTTCAATTTTTATCTAACTAGCCTTCAAAACAAGCAATCAAACGGTAACAATTTGTCTTCCTCTTGCCAAAGATTTCCAAGGAGAAGCAGCACAGCGTGCACAACATTTGACTGACTTGAAGCTTGAATTCTTCAGAAAATTCTAAGGACCCTTTAGAACTGCACATGTAATGACACAGCATCCACAAGCTATACCTTCAGTGTACTTAAAATGCCATCTCATTTTCTAGCTAAACAAAAATATCGATGCCTTGGATTTACAGTAATTTACTGATTCTGTCTTTGCCATCTGATGGCACTACCAAAAATGAGGAATGGCTTTGCACTCTGATGGCATATCTCAGAATGCTTGAATCCTATCTGCCCAGGAGGTTATTGAATGTTGATTGTAAAATGTTGAATGCTGTCCCATATTTCTCTGGTAATACGATCTGTAAGAGGAGTTAGTTACTTGGATTTTGAAACACTGTATATAAACAGCAGGTCATTTTTATTGAGCAGCTCCCTACACAGTTCCCTAATGATTCCTTGGTCAGATCTCTGATTGAAAATACTGGTAGCTGACAAAGGGATAAAACTACTCTGGTACAATCCTACTGTGTGTTTTTAATATAACGTGCTAATACATTGTCCAGTGTTCCCACAGAATTACACCACGTCTCTGAGAAGGCCTGGCCAATATCTGATTGATTCTGGTCTGTGGGGATAGGCCCAGTTCAGTGTAATTTCCTGTCTTGTTGCTTTCTTGTCTATTAGAGAGGGTTTGGGTTTGTGGAAATCGATAGGTTGATACATGCAAAATGTGAGGCTATTCCCTAGCAAGTTTTCATTTGCATCCTTAATTTACAGAAAATGCTGTTTTCTCCTCTGCACTTTTTTTTTCTTAAACTCTAGTTAAACAAATACCTATTTAAACATACCCCCAAAGTATTCATGCAGAAGAAGATCTAAATTACTATAGGGATGCTGGAGATGTTTAACACGTGCATAGCCAGGGTCTGCTACTTAGGACATTAATAGCACTTGAATGTTACGTAAATGGAGTCCTCTTTGCCTCAGCAGAATCATTCAATTTATGATTTATCCTAAAATGGGCACTAATGTTCTATTTAATCATAACAGTTATTTAAACATCTAACAATCTATTTCCTCTCACCCTGTGAACTTTTGAAAGATGGTAATTAATGATGTACAATAGGATAACTTTTAAAGGAATATGCTTCCAATATTTCCCTTACTTTTACAGAAATTGAAGCAAACCGAAGAAACAAAAGAAGATTCCCAGAACAGAGGATCTAAGATTTCCCTGGAGTCTCTCAATAAATTTAACAGCAATAATGTACTTTTATTGGAAAAAGAGAAGAACTGTCTGAACAAGGTTGAAGGACAGAAGGAAGAAAATGGAAAGAAAGAAGCAGCATCCTTGAACAGCTCGGGTCGGCAGGATGTCGACAATTTGGAATCCTTGAGTGATTCCCTGTACGACAGCTTCTCCTCTTGCGCCAGCCAAGGCTCCAACGACGTTTAGGGACCTTTCCCAGTGGGCTGCAGCAGGGAATGGAGCTGAAGGTGGGCATGGAGTGAGGAGGGAGAGGAGACTGTGTTTGAAAACTCCTTCTGGAGCTGGCTGTGCTCACATTGGGGTGTTCTGACCTCCCACCACACAGCAATAAGGCAGGGCAGCGTCACGGTGGTGCGTGGGACTCAACACACCCAACACAACCAACACACAGAATAAAGTCTTAATTTTGCACTTTTGTGAATATTTGTACAGTTGTAAATACCTTGGGAAAATATATTTGTAGGAATACACGACAGCAATAAATATTAAATTGGTGCTATGCTCCTATAATGGCAGATAACTAACTTAAAGAAATTGGTGTTAATATTAACAAGAAAAGCTAGTAGATTTTTTTAAAGAGTTATACTTGTCCTAGTCTTAAAACTGTATGTAGAAACACTGCATTACCATAAACTTGAGCCTGCCAGATTGTCTTTAATAAACTCTCATGGACTCCCTTTTAGAAAACATATTTTGTATTTTCCTTTTAGTGCAATTCCATACAGGTATTCTAGGGAAACATGCATTTCAGTTATTACAACTTCACAACAGGTGTCTTACTTCAAAAGGGTTTTGACTTTTGACATGGCAAGAAAATGAATAGATTAAAAGGCCTGATACTGCTGGCATTGGCTTCATCAATCATGCACATAACTGTTTGAAAGATCAGGGTCAAAGCAATTCACTGCTGACACAAACAGGAGTCCTGGAGGAACGAGCACCACATAAACCAACCTGTACTTCTGACTGCAATGTGGCTTTTCAACTTCCACCTCCTCCGTACTCATTTCCATCAAATTATGAATGTACCATACTGTGTTATCTTTTCTAGTCTCTGTTTGGTCTTAAGTAAATTTTGAACACTAAAATTATTTTTTAAAAACAAAACAACTCCTGTTTGTGACACACTAAGATGATGGTGCTAACCAGTACTAGTTCAGACATATCTTGGAGCAGGGGGATTGGCGTGTATTGGGTGTTTTTGTTTTTTTTTTCTACAGAGGTTGTTTATATGTAAGGGAGAGTCTATTTCAAAGGTTCTGTGTATTTTTTCTAGATGTGAAGTATTTATAACTGCTTTTTGTACAGCAATTGTAAACTAGATATATTTGGGGTATTTCTAGACTCTACAGTTTCTTTAGCACATGCTTGTTAATCTTTGAAATATTGTATGATCAGTGTTAATATTTCGTGCAATTTGTTATATTTTAAGTCATTTCTGCCCTAAACTTGCATCGTCTTTTTCAACTTTTAAGAAATTTTCATTGAAGCATCTTTCGTAAATAAAACTTCTCTTGCCTACCGGTGCCTGCTGAGGGGTTTTGGGAAGGGGACGCAGTGACAGCTTGGGCGTGCAGGGCTGGGATCAGGGGGTACCCACCGCTCCGGGACAGCGCAGGGTCAGGCGGCGTTCGGAGAATTCGTGACAAGGCGATGTTAAACAGCCATTAATTAGCTCTTCCATGGAGCAGAGCTGCGAAACCATCGCTGGGAAATAACGTGGTTATCCGGAGAGGAGGCGATCCGCAGACACGGTCCCAGCAGGGAGGACCCGGGCGCGGCACCCCGGGCTGCCCCTGCCCTTCCCATCCCTTCCCTCCCCACGGGCGGGCGCTGCCCAGCCCAGCCCAGCCCCGAGGGCTGCTCCCCGCTCCCGCCGCCTCTTCCCGCCCCACCGTCAGCTCTGCCGCCTCATCCCGCTTCCCC